>JZKD02S1614685.1:135482-146867 GCA_000966675.3 Picea glauca | reverse complement strand
TAAAATCCTTAGAAATTTGAATATTTTTACAAAAATATCGCCAATCATTTATAGTTGTCATATGAAGGATTAGTAAGATTCGCCAAGGTTTCTACATTTTAAAATAAATTTCCATTCTTAAAATCATCCCTGAGTTTCATGAACAGAACTATGAATTTTGGAGCATAAGGATGAAGACATATATACATGCACATGGATTTGAAATTTGGCAATCAATTGTAGATGGATACATAGTACCAGCAGTTCCACCAACAAATGACAAAGCAGTGAAACTCGGTCAGAATAATTCCAAAGCCACAAATGCACTTCTGAATGGTCTTGGTGAAACGATATTCACCAAAGTTGCACATTGTAAATCCACTAAAGAGATTTGGGACAAACTTCGAAATATTTATGAAGGAGATTCAAAATTCAAAGCAATAAAGCTTCAAAATTACATAGGCCAGTTCGAATAACTAAAGATGAAGGAAGATGAGAATATTGCAACTTACTTCTTACGATTCGATGAAACAGTAAATGCAATCATGGGATTGGGAGAAGAAATTCAAGAATCTGTAATTGTTCAAAAGGTACTAAGATCTCTTCCAATGATATTTGAACCTAAGATATCAGCACTAGAAGAAAGAGAAGATCTAAAATCAATAAGCATGGACTAACTACATGGAATCTTCACAGCATATGAAATGAGAACTGAATAGGAAAATCTAGATGTAAAAGAAGCAGCCTTCAAAGCATCCAAAAGATTAAAGAAAAAGGGAAAGAAACAAGAAAAAGAACATAGCAGCAATAGTGACATCTCGGAAGATGATGAAGAAGTGGACAACTTTGTCAAAAGACTGAACAAGGGAACCGACGGCAGGTATAAAGGTAAGATTCCTTTAATTTGTTTTAATTGTGATGGTATTGATCATTTTGCTAACAAATGTCCTCATAAGAAAAAGAGAAATGATAAAGGTTACTCAAAAAAAAAAAACATATAAAGGCAAAATAACCACAAAGAAAGTTTTCAAGAAAATTTTATGCACCAAATAAGACATCTCATCATCAAATGAGGATGAAGTCAGTGACAGTGAGATAAAAAGAGTTATATTCATGGTAGTAGAAGACTCTAATAAAGAAGACTCTGAAGAAGAATATGAAGAAGCCAAAGAAGAATATGAAGAAGTCGAAGAAGAAATTGAAGAGGTAGAAGTTGACTACCGAGAGGAATTGTTGAGTGCCATCGAAGTTATCAGAAGAGAAAGGAGGAAAAACAAGAAGCTACAAGTGGAACTAGACAAGAAATAAGACACTTAGGAATTAGAACAAATGATCACAAATTTGAAGCTTCAAATTGAAGAAGATTAAATAATTGAAGAAGCACTCAAAGAACAACTAGAAGGAAGAGGTAGGATCATTGAAAATTTGGAAGCAGATATTGTCACATTAAGAAAGGATATTCAAAAGAAAAATATGCAGAACAACTCAAAAGTTTTGAATGACATTATCAACATTCAAAGGCTTAATCATGACAAGTCTGGAATTGGATACAATCAGACAGAAAAGAGATCAAGCTCCAAAACAACAGACCAATAAACATATCCAAAAATCTATGCAGAAACAATCAAAGGGGATAGGAATGTCCACAGAGAAAATTACAGGAACACTCCTCCACCGAGAAGATTCAGATTTCAGAATCAACGACCGACAGAGACAGATAGGTCTTAGGAAGAAGAAGGATTCATAAGAGCACCTCCTTTTAGAATATCTTCAACTCCCAGGTATCAAACTATCTTTTTTGGTTTATGTTATGCATGTAATAATTTTGGACATAAATCTTTGAATTGCAGAGCTAACAACAAGAATATAAACAATTTTGAAAGTCATACACAAAAGGGTTATCCAAGAAGGCCTAGTGAAACACAGAGAAGAAGTTTTACAATGAGTTTGAAACATTAAGCACTGAAGTGGAATGAAACAAGTGTAACAACTTTGGACACATGGCCAAATATTGCAGAATGACAATCCCTCTTATAGAACCACAACAAAAAAACAAAAATCACAGACATGAACCTTAGAAAATGACATGGATAAGAAAGCAAGATCGATACAGCAATGAATAATGCACACTCGCTTTACAAGATAATAAGAAGAAACATGGTTGGTATGTTGACAGTGGTTGTTCAAAACACATGACAGGTGATAGAGACAAGTTTCTTACATTAAGAAAGGAAAAAGATGGATCAGTCTCCTTCGGAAATGATGATTCAACTAAAATCATTGGAAAAGGCACAGTCAGAATTGGGAACAAGAATACAAAAGAAGAAAATGTTCTACTAGTAGAAGATATGAAACATAATCTTCTAAGTGTGATTCAAATGTGTGACCAAGGTCATAAAGTTACTTCCGATTCACAAAAGTGTGAGATAAGAAAAGAAGGTTCAGGAAAATTGATTGCTACAGCCGCAAGAACTTCAAGCAACATATATGTGTAAAGTGAAATTGGAAATTAAAAGTGTTGTCTAGGAAAGGAAGATGAAAGTAGTCTATGGCACAGAAGAATGGGTCACAAAAGAGAAGCAAATGAAAGTAGTACATTTTGATAACCTTATCAAATTCAGCAAAAGAGAAGTAGTCAGAGAAATGCCCCATATCACGAAACCAACCAACACTTTATGCAAGCATTGTCAACAAGGAAAGCAAACAAAGACCAGGTTCAAATCAAAAGAATATTCAACAACAAGACCACTGAAAATTGGGCATACTGATCTAGTTGGACCAACTACAACAAAGGGTTTAAATGGTGATAAATACTTTATTTTATTAGTTGATGATTATAAAAGAATGACTGCAGTTTGTTTTCTAAAGAATAAGTCAAAAGCTTTTGAAAACTTCAAGATCTACAAGGAAATTGTTGAAAATGAAATGGATTAAAAAATCAAATGCTTGAGATATGATAATGGAGGATATTTCACTTCAAAGGAATTTATGGACTACTGCAACAATCATGGAATAAAAAAGCAATTCTCTGTTGCTAGCACACCTCAACATAATGGATTTGTTGAAAGAAAGAACATGACAATACAGCAAATGGCTCGAACAAAGCTAATGGATTCCAAATTCACAGATATTTTTTGGACATGGGAAGTGCATACAATAATTCACATTCAAAATAGAGTAATTATCAAAAACAACACTGACAAAACTCCCTACGAGATATGGAAAGAAAGACCAGTAAATGTGAAGCACTTCAAAGTTTTTGGAAGAAAATGCTACATCAAAAGAGAAGATGGTAGAATGGAAAAGTTTGACTCTTGTGTGGACAAAGTAGTACTTTTTGGTTACTCAAGTACAAGGAAATCATATAAGTGTTACAACCTGAGATTGAACAAAGTTGTGGAAAGCATCAATGTAACAATTGATGAAACAGGTAGACAAGAATTAAAGGAAGAAGAAAATGAATCAATGGAAGAACTTTACGAAGAAGAAACAAAAGATGAAAAATAAGTAGAAGGGGAATATGAAGAGGATCCGATAGAAGCAGAAGAGCAAGTTCAGCAATTGCCTCCAAAGACACCTAGCAGACGAGTACATGTGAATCATCCTTCAGATCAGATTATCAGAAACAAAGATGCAGGAGTTGAGACTAGAAGAAAAATCCGTTCACCAGAACAAATGCACCTAGCACTCTCATCTACAATTGAACCAACATTTTTTGAAGAGGCTAGCAAGGATGAATTTTGGAATAAGGCCATGGATGAAGAATTGGATCAAATAAATAAAAATGGCAATTGGGAATTGGTTCCAAGACCAAAGGATAAGAATGTGATTGGCACAAAGTTGGTATACGGGAATAAATTGAATGAAGATGGACAGGTTACAAGGAACAAAGATAGATTGGTATGTAAATGATATGCACAGGTTGAAGGAATCGACTTTGAAGAGACATTTTCCCCAGTTGTCAGAATGGAAGCAATTCGATTTCTTTTATCTCATGGATGCTCCAAAAATATTAAAATGTATCAAATGGACGTAAAATCAACTTTTCTAAATGGAGAACTCGAAAAAGAATTGTACATTGAACAACCAGAAGGATTTCAGTTGTCAGAGAACGCATATTATGTGTGTAAATTAAAGAAGGCCTTGTATGGTCTAAAATAGGCTCCTAGAGCATGGTACTCTAGACTGGATAAATATCTACAGTAGGCAGGGTTCAGAAAAGGAAGTGCAGACAACAACCTCTACATCAAGGTAAGTCAATATAGTATTTTATTAATTGAAGTTTATGTTGATGATATTATTTTTTATAGTGATGATGACAGGTTAAGCCAGAAATTTGCAAAGGATATGCAGAATGAATTTGAAATGTCATTACTTGGAGAACTATCGTTCTTTCTGGGACTTCAGATACGTCAAAGAAGCCAATGAATTTTTATTTCTCAAACCAAGTATCAGAGAAATGCTAAAGAGGATCGGAATGGAAGATTGAAAACCAGTTATCACTCCCATGCAAACTAGTTGCAAGTTGAGAAAAGATGATGATTCAAAGTCTACATATCAAATACAATACATATCAATGATTGGTATCCTACTATATGTGATAGCATCCAGACCAGATGTAATGCAGGCAGTTGGACAGGTGGAATGATTTCAAGCAACACCAAAGGAATCACATGTATTAGCAGTGAAGAGGATTTTTAGATATCTCAAAGGAACATAAGAGTTTGAATTATGGTATCCAAAAGGAAATGATCTATCACTTATTGCCTACACAGATGCAGATTGGGCATGTTGTATTGATGACCGACAAAGAACCAGTGGAGAAATGTTCTACTTGGGTGAGTGTTTAGTATCATGGCTAAGAAATAAACAATCATCAATATCTTTATCTACAGCCGAGGTAGAGTATATTGCAGCAGCAACATGTTGTACACAGGTTCTTTGGATGAAACAAACTCTTACATATATACAGGTTGACTATGATGAGCTTATTCTAATCTATTATGATAATACAAGGCCATAAGTATCTCAAAGAACTCGGTGATGCAATCCAAGACGAAGCACATTCCAATCAAGTATCACATTTTATGGGAACAGGTTGCATAAAAGAACATCAGAGTTTAGTATGTGGGCACAAAATAACAAGTGGTAGACATCTTTACAAAACCACTTCCACAGGAAGCCTTTGAGTATCTTTGCTAGAGACTCAGAGTTATTTCTACTCCAAAATGAATTCTTTTGAATGCTTATCTTATATTTCTTATATGTACACAAGGAAGCACCATAAATAGGTCAGTTTAGTTAAGGGGAGCAGCCCCGGATGGAAAAATACCTTTGCCATTGATGAAAAAGGGGGAGAGATTTATCAGATGCAGAGGATAGAGACATGGTTCCAGGGGGAGAATGAGCGATATAAATTCAGTATTGTATGACATAATTTTAGTATTGCATCAGAGTCTTTCCATCAATGCCAAATGGGGATATTGTTGATTAAGTTTGGTTGTCATTGATGTCAACCCTTGAAGAAAGTTGGAGAACCCAGGTTTGGGTAATGGACACAAGTTTATTTGATGGATAATTGTATGATTTTTGATATATTTGTATGTAATGCTATTATATATGGATAGTACATGTCATGCCATTTCCAGTGGTATGTGGAACGTCACATAACTCATCGTGGTTAGAGAGTTATTGCCATGTGAGGTTGGAGAACCCTCATTAGTCATCTAGAAGCCCCAAAAGGTCAAAGTACTGAAAGTGGTTTAAGAGATTTTTAGAAGGTAAATAATAAAGTGAAGTGATGAGTGTACTATAATTCAAAGTGAATACAAAAGAAATTATTTAAATAATAAAGTTAATGGAGAAATTACTAAGTTGACAAGTGGTTAGAAATGGGTTAGCCCTAAAATGAGGAAAGTGGTTTAAGATGGTTGGAAGGTAACCCCTTGAGGTAAAGTGAAGTGATGAGTGTACTATAAGTCAAAGTGGATACAAAATAAATTATTTAAATAATAAATTTAATGGATAAATTACTTATTGGACAAGTGGTTAGAAGCTGGTCAACCCTAAAATAAGGAAAGTGGGTTAAGATGGTTAAAAGCTAACCCCTTGAGTAAGCTACATGAAAGTATAAATAAGAGGAAATGATTTCTCATTTTAATCACACTTGAGCATATTGAATATCTATAGGTGACTGATTTAACCAAAGGATATCTAAATCGAATTGCAGAGAGAAGGTGAAGTAAAGAAGGCCGAAATTCAAGGGAGGATAAATTCTTTTGATAATGTTTTCTAAGGTATTTTATTTACAGGTCATCTCACCATTTTCGCAATAAAAAAATTTCTAGAATGATTCAGACGATGAAATTGAGAATCCATTGAGAAAACATATACAAGTAGCTATGGCATGAATTTCATCTTGTGGGTCATTGTATTTTTGGAGTTACACTACGTGGAAAATAGGGTTTGTGGCTAGTCCTGAAACTAGTCTAAAACAAACATTTCAGGAAAAAATGTCATAATGTATTCATAATAGATCCAAATTAAGTAAGACCAAATTTTTTGGTTAGAGTATAGTCTTTAGTATTCTGTGTAAAATATTCAGATCCATACAACAGATATTTTGTGTGGGGCATGCTCTACAAGTTCGTTCTCTAGAATAAGCCAGAACTCAACAAGGTATGTGACCATATACACCAGGTCTATTACAGAATTACAAATCAGATTTGGATGATGAGTTGATGAGGTATTTTGGTTGATGTACATGTTGGGTACATGGTTGAGACATGGTTGGGTACATGTTGGGTACATGGTTGATGATATTGGTACATCTTGATGAGTCATAGTTGATGAGTAGTTGATACATTATTGGTACATACTTGGTACATGGTTGGATGCACTTCTTTATGGTACATGTTGATTATAGATTGTTTGGTACAGGTTGGTTCATGGTTGATGAACTTTTTATATGGTACAGATTGATTACAGTTTGAGGTACAGGTTGATGCATGGTTCAGGTTTATTGGTACATGTTGTTTAGTGAAGGTTTATTGGTACAGGTTTACAACACAATATCTCAAAGTGATAGTGTGAAAGTGGTTCCATTATTCTACTTATACGTCATGGTTGTTGGACAGGGAAAGGAAAGGTGGTTGTAGCCACCTTCGGGTTGTAGCCGGAGAACATAGGGGGTTGTAGCCTCCTTCTGGTTGTAGCCATAGAATTGGGGAGTTGGAGCTTCACTTAGGTTGTAGCCTGAGAATCTAGGGGGTTGGAGCCTCCTTCCAGTTGAAAATAGAAAACAAAGGAAGTTAATGCTTCCAAAGAATCTAATTATTCAAGACATATAAGAAAAATCATTATGTGGTTTTCTCCCGCTTTGGGTTTCCACGTAAAACATTGGTGTATTGTGTATGTGTATGTGTTACACATTATTTTCATCATCCCTATGACTGTTAATGATGTAAACCTATCTTTTTCCTTTAGAGGGATCAGTGGCTTGAGTTCCTAAAGAGAGAAGGGAGAAGAACTTTTCCTGAGAAAAGAAGTTGCATTTTCCCTTGTAAAAACCCTGTAAAAAAGGAAGTTCGCAGGTTGCTATATAGGCAGGGTGCGAGAATGCCTGATTCTCACTAGTTGCACCATAGCTAGAGTGCGAGATGTTTGCAGGTTTCTCTATAGGCAGGGTGCAAGAATGCCTACACGTGGGAAAAAAAGTGTTTTCTCGAATCTTCTAGAATAAGAAACTTCTATGGTGTGGTGGCATCCGAATGGTTTGGATCTTACTCGCTTTCATGATTTAGTGGGATCATCCTAACCTCCTCACCTTATCCTCTTAACCTTATAAAAGGATAGGAGTCCCCAGTGGAGTCACCAATTTTGTTATCGGACTAATCGGTAGGTGCAGACACTAACTGATCTCCCTAGATCCACCTAGATCTAGAACAAAACACACCAGAACAAGACGCTTTCCTTAAGTTTTAGATATTGAATTTACTAACTAAAGAGGGATGAGTGACATACCATTTAAATGTCGCTTCCTCTCTCCATTTCCATCCTAGCTCCATTCCAACGCTCATAGAATGATGAACCTACAAAAGAACACAACCAACCACAGTGATAGTAATAGCATAAACTCAATATAAACCTATGTATGTGATCAAGGAATCATACAATAAAACACAACAAGCTTTATAGGAAAGAATCATATTACTGTATCATATTAAATGTGAAAGAGAGATTACAACCATGGCCTTGATGTCGTAAGGTCCCTTCCAACTGTCCTTGTTCCCCACACACTTTCACTCCAAGGATTCTGAGACCATGGATATGATAACTACTCACAATCTATCTTGACAAAACAAATCTCAAAGCCACTCAAACCAAGCTAATAATTCCAAGCCAACCAAAGCTCAAAAGCCACAAGCTCCAAAGATAACCAAAGCTAACCCTTGGAGAATACA
Organism: Picea glauca; assembly: GCA_000966675.3. Taxonomy (NCBI): domain Eukaryota; kingdom Viridiplantae; phylum Streptophyta; class Pinopsida; order Pinales; family Pinaceae; genus Picea; species Picea glauca. Next base: position 138,426 of record JZKD02S1614685.1, on the reverse strand, counting down.
ACCCAATTGGTCGATCTGGTTCTGTCATCGGTCGATCCCACTCCACCTTTGATGAGTGCTAAAGTGATTGATCTAGTCCCTTCCTCGGTCAATCTCACCCTTCATCCGAAGCATGCCAAAGTGGTTGATCCGATCCCATTATCGGTCAATCCAACTCCTCCTCTGAAGAGTGCCTACGTGGTCTATTCGATCCCATCATCGGTCGATCCTACTCTCTCGCTCGAGAGTAAACCCGATACTGCCCACGTTTTTCTCGTTGATATAGACTCTACCGTGTCGAGGGGTATTCCTCCATCTCCCATGCAACCCCCTCCGAGTAATGAGGCCATCCGTTTTGATTGGGGTGTGCTAACTGGCCCTCGTCTTCCCTCTCACATTCCTTTCCAGATTACAATGCAAGTTTGTGGTCGGGACGTTCCTCAGACATTGATAGATGAAGGTTCATATGTTAGTATTTTGTCCTCCATTTCTTGGCAAGCTTTGGGTTATCCTCCACTTGCACCGGTTACACAAAATTTGTTAGCTTTTAACATAAGAACTAGTCAACCTTTAGGGACCCTTCCTTAGTTTCCTGTAACTTTGGGAGGGAAAACTGTCTTTATTGATGTCATGGTAGTCCAAGATCCCTTGGATTTCGCTTTACTCCTTGGGCGAGATTATGTCTATGCCATGAAAGCTATTGTATCTACTCTTTTTCGTGTGATATCTTTCCCTCACGATGGACGGGTTGTGACTGTTGATCAACTTTCATTCATTGACCCTGCCTGGATTAACTCCCTGAATGGTTCTTATATGCAGACGGTATCGCCCCCGCCATAGGTCAATTATGTGGCATTGTCGCCCATGGATTCAAATTCTGATGACTTAGATCCAGTAGTTGACACGGTGATCTCTTCGATAGGGTTGCTAGAGCTTTATCTCTTTACTCCTGTCGCGACCCTCGACATGGTGTCCTTCATGAGTGTGTTTCTTCCTTCCAGTGAAGACCTCTTGGAAGCCATGACCGAGTCTTGTCCCTTGACATGGTCTCCTTTCGGAGCATTGTCCTCTTGGTATCCATGATCAATAAGACTTCGAGGATAGTTTTTTGTGTCTCTGAGGCAACCTTGTTAAAAAATGAAACAGAGGTCTTTGAGCATAGTTTTCTAATTTCAAGCTCGTTAAAAAATGAAACCACTTGAGGATAGTTTTTGTGTCTCTGTAGAAACCTCGTTAAAAAATGAAACAGAAGTTACGAGCATAGTTCTTGTTTCTATGTCAAGCTCATTAAAAAATGAAATAGTTTTTCCCCTCTCTGTTTGAGTCAAGTCCTTCATCTAGTATTTGAAGCTTCATTTCCTCTGCCTTTGTCATTGGATGAAACGAAGCTTGGGGGGAAATACTTCCAGCCTCTGGACTTCATGTTGAAGTAGAGCCGCTAGTTTCTTAAGCTGGGGGCTAAGTACCAACCATGCGTTGGGAAGTTGCAAGCATGTTTTCCTCTGGTTCAAGCTTGCGTAAAAATGAAACCAGGTCCAAGCATAGTTTTGTTTAGTTTTTAAGCTTGTGTAAAAATAAAATCTATCCCAAGCATTGTTTTGTTTTGTTTTTAAAGCTTGCGTAAAAATGAAAACAATCCCGAGCTTAGTCTTTGTTCTTTCTCGTGCTCATAAATACATGAGAATAAGTTATCGGGCTTAGTCTTTGTTTTTTCTTGTGCTCGTAAATCAATGAGAATGTAATCGAGTATAGTTTTATCACTTTTTCGGACTCGTAAAGGTTATACGAAAAAGGAACCCCCCTAGAGTCTCCTTTAAGCTCTTTTCAGACTCTCTAAACATGAAAAGATTGTCGAGCGACCTTGTTCTTTTCATGCTCATTAAAGTATTTGAAGAAAACATCTGTTGAGCGATAGTTTATCTCTTTTTCGATCTCATCAGACTATTTTACAAAAAAAGAACTGAGAGAGTTCTCTTTTAAGTGTTTTTCCAGACTCTATAATCATGAAAAACCTTCGAGTTTTCTATCTTTGGACTCGTTAAAAAAACATCGACAGACCCATAATGGGACCAAACCACTCCTTCCTAGGGTTCGTTAAACATACTCCGAGGGACTCGTCCGAAGGATGATCTTACATTACAAGCATATGTTATCCTCCTCAAGCTTGTGTAAAAATAAAGAGGTACTTGCCAAAAATGGTGGGGGGGAAATTGGGAAAGAAATGTATCTAAACCTGTATTTTGTGGAAGAGTCACTTTTGAACATGACACCCTTTTACTCACCTTGTGTCTAGGTTGGAAAATCCACTTGTCTCCTGATCATACTCCTTTATAAGATTACAAATTGGTCTGTGATCCCTGTTGTTGATTCAGTGTTTCCAAGACAATTGTCATGTCATCAATATGTTCAAAGAGAAGTTCAACCCGGAAAGCCTTCTATTGCGTCGTCCATTTCTGCAGTCTTTAAGCCTTCTATTGCGTCATCCATCCCTGAGTCAGTCCTAAATCACTTGTTGCTCTGATCTACATCAAATCTTGTTACTTGTTTCGTGTCATTGATGTGGGATACATTAAGGCCCTCCTGTGAAGAGTCTTTTCCTGTCGACTTCAACTCATTATCCAGTAATTAGACTTAGGGACCAATTGGTACCTTGGAACTTACATGCATTAATGGTAGGTTTCGTCTCTTTCGACAGTGGATTTTCATTATTGACCCCTTATCGAGAGATTTCGTCGAGTGTTCGACCTCAGCTCATTGATTCACATTCGTTGGATTGTACTAGTGTACCTTGGGATTCATTGACATTAATGGTGATTTTCCCTCGCACTTGTTAACGATTTCATCAATGACCGGTAATCAAGTGGTTTCTACCATGTTCGACTTCAGCACATGTATTCACATGGTTAGATTCATACTATAGAGTGGTGGAGATGAAGACCCTGAATCTTTTCTAACAGATTCAGGT
>JZKD02S1614685.1:107547-134188 GCA_000966675.3 Picea glauca | reverse complement strand
AAATTCAATATCTAAAACTTAAGGAAAGCGTCATGTTCTGGTGTGTTTTGTTCTAGATCTAGGTGGATCTAGGGAGATCAGTTAGTGTCTGCACCTACTGATTAGTCCGATAACAGTATGATTGTTCATTTGTTCATTTCTTATTTACTCTGCAGTTATTGGATGATAATGCTACATTGATATAACACTTGTATTATATGGTTAAAAAGGATTAAATTGCTCTATTACTGATTCATGCCCCTCTCAATAATCCCACAATGAATATTTCATGATAGTACAGTGATAAATGGCTCAACATTATGGACAGTGTGCAGTAGAGTCTTGGACAGTATGGACATAGATGGATTCATAAGAACACTTAGCGGGTTTGGACATATATCTGAGAGTGGAAGAGATCATGGGTTCATAGATTGCTTCATAGAGTAGTTCAGAGACAAAGAAACATTATCATAATGGATGATAATTACACAGGAAATGGCTCGAACAATGCTAATGGATTCAAAATTGACAAATATTTTTTGGAGACATGTAGTGCATACAACAGTTCACATTCAAAATAGATTAATGCTCAGAAACAACAATGAAAAAACTTCCTACGAGCTATGGAAAGGAAGACCAGCAAATTTGAAACACTTCAGAGTATCTGGAAGAAAATGCTACATCAAAAGAGAAGATGGCAGAATGGAAAAGTTTGACTCTCGTGTGGACAAAGTAGTACTTGTTGGTTACTCAAGTACAAGGAAAGCATACAAGTGTTACAATCTGAGGTTGAACAAGTTGTGGAAAGCATCAATGTAACAATATATGAAACAGGTGGACAAGAATTAAAGGAAGAAGAAAATGAATCAATGGAACATATTTACGAAGATGAAGCAGAAGATGAAGGCGAAGTCTACATTGAACAACCAGAAGGATTTCAATTGTCAGAGAACACAAATTATGTGTGAAAATTGAAGAAGGCCTTGTATGGTCTAAAGAAGAATCCTAAAGCATGGTACTCTAAAGTGGATAAATATTTACAACAGGCAGGGCTCAGAAAAGGAAGTGCAGACAACAACCTCTACATCAAGGTAACTCAAGATAGTATTTTATTAATTGAATTTTATATTGATAATATTATTTTTGGAAGCAATGATGACAGGTTAAGACAGAAATTTGCAAAGGATATGCAGAATGAATTTGAAATTTCATTACTCAGAGAAATATCCTTCTTTTTGGGTCTTTAGATACGTCAAAGAAACCAAGGAATTTTTATTTCTCAAACTAAGTGTATCAGAGAAAGGATAAAGTGGTTCAGAATGAAATATTGCAAACCATTTACCATTCCTATGCAAACCAGTTGCAAGTTGAGCAAAGCTGATGATTCAAAGTCTACAGACCAGAGGAAATATGGGTCAATGATTGTTATCTTACTATATGTGACAACATCCAGAACAGATGTAATGAAGGAAGTTGGACAGGTGGCACGATTTCAAGCAGCACCAAAGGAATTACATGTCGTAGCAGTGAAGAGGATTTTCAGATATCTCAAAGGAACAGAAGAGTTTTGATTATGGTATCCAAAAGGAAAGGATATATCACTTGTTTTCTACACAGATGCAGATTGGGCAGGTTGCATTGATGACCAACAAAGCACCAGTGGAGGAGCGTTCTACTTGGGTGAGTGTTTATTATCATGGCTAAGAAAGAAACAATCATCAATATCCTTATCTATAGTTGAAGCAGAATATATTGCAGCAGTAGCATGTTGTACACAGGTTCTATGGATGAAACAAACTCTAATAGATATATAGGTTGAGTATGATGAGCCCATTCCAATCTATTGTGATAATACAAGCACCATCATTATCTCAAACAACCTGGTGATGCACTCTAAGATGAAACACATTCCAATCAAGTATCACTTTCTACGGGAACAACTTGTAGAGAATAACATCAGAGTTGAACATGTGGGCACAAAAGAACAAGTGACAGACATATTTACAAAACTACTTCCACGGGAAGCCTTTGAGTATCTTCGCCAGAGACTCGAAGTAATTTATACTCCAAAATGAATGATTTTGAATGCTTATCTTATATGTCTTAGATTTACACGAGGACGCACCATAAAGAGGACATTTCAGGTCAGGAGATCAATTTCAGGAAGATTTCAATCAGAGGGAGTATCCCCAAGGACAGTTCAGTTAGGGGGATCAGCCCCAGATGGAAATATAACTTTTCCATTGATGAAAAATGGGGAGATATTTATCATATGTAGAGCACGGAGGCATGGTTCCAGGGGGAGCAATGGTCACACGAAGAGCATGAGTGATATGACTTCAGTATTTCATGGCATGACTTAAATATTTCATCATAGTGTTTCCATCAATGCCAAAGGGGCAGATTGTTGATTAATTGGGTTGGTTTTCATTGATTTCAACCCTTGAAGAAAGTCTGGCAACGAATTCTAGTAGCACAAAGGTTTGGGTAATGGACCCAAGTTTGTTTGATGGAAAATGGTATGATTTTTGATATATTTGCAGGCAAGACTATTCTAGATGGATAGTACATTTCATTCCATTTTCAGTGGTATTTGGAATGTCACATAACTCCTCATGGTTAGAGAGTTATGGCCATGTGAAGTTGGAGAACCCTCATTAGTCATCTAGAAGCCCCAAAAGGTCAAAGTAGTCAAAGTGTTTGCAAAGAAGAAATTATTTAAATAATAAAGTGAAGTGATGAGTGTATTATAAGTCAAAGAGGATGCAAAAGAAATTATTTAAATAATAAAGTCAATGGAGAACGTACTAATTATAGAAAGTGGTTAAATTAAGTGGACAAGTGATTATAAGTGGGTTAACACTAAAATAAGGAAAGTGGGTTAAGATGGTTAAAAGGTAACCCCTTGAGGATGCTACATGAAATTATAAATAAGGGGCAAGGCTCTTGCATTTAAAAACACTTGAATATCATTGAATAACCATTTTTCTGAAAGGTTATTTGGGCAGGTATTATTGATAGAGAAAAATTGCAGCAGAAAATGTGCGGCAGAAAACGTACGAAAAAAAAAGTGCGGCAGAAAAGGTGTGGTAGGAAAACTGCGGCAGGAAAATTGTGGCAGAAAAAGTGCAGTAGAAAAAGTGCAACAGAAAAAGTGTTGCAGGAAAACTACAACAAGAAAACTATGGAAGAAAAAGTGTGACAGGAAAAGTGCGGCAGAAAAACCGCAGCAAAAAAAGTGTGGTAGAGAAATCATTGCAGCAAAACCGAGGCAACAGAACGTTACAAGAAGAAAAAAAGGTATGGTTCTCATATGTGTAGTGTTGAATTTATGAATCAAGTTGAGGGTTTGCCTTCTAAATATGTTGGATGCCCTCTTGGGAGTTTATGGCTTGTTGTAGAGTTTATCTGAGGCAGATCTACTGAACTTTAATATTGGTTCAAGTTTGAATTTTGGTTGAGGTATGTTGCTAAACTTATTCGTACAGATAGAGGTTGTATAGTAGTGAGGTTCTAGCACATGGTTTGAGGTACAAACTTTTGGTATAGTGTTTGAAATATATGCGATCAGATCAGATTTGGATGATGAAATTGATGAGGGATTTTGGTTGAGGTACATGTTGGGTACATGGTTGAGACAAGTAGTTGATGAGTTGGCACATACATGCGGTGTATAGTTGATGATGTTGGTACATCTTTATGAGTGATAGTTTATGTGTATTTCATGCATGATCGGTACATATTTGGTGCATAGTTGATGCACTTGTTGATGATACAGATTGGTGCATGGTTGATGCACTTGTTTATGGTACAGGTTGATTACAGGTTATTTTTACAGGCTTAGTACATGGTTGATGCATTTGTTTATGGTAGAGGTTGATGTATGGTACATGTTGGCACAGGTTATTGGTACAGATTGTTACAGGTTGATTATAGGTTGATTAGTACATGTTTACAACAGTATATCTCACAGTGATAGTGTGACAGTGGTCCCATCATTCTACTTCTACATCAGGGTGGTTGGATGGGGCAAGGACAGGTGGTTGTAGCCGAAGAACATAGGGGGTTGTATCCTCCTTCTAGTTGTATCCAGAGAATTCGGGAGTTGGAGCTTCCCTGAGGTTGTAGCCTAAGAAAATAGGGGGTTATAGCCTACTTCTGGTTGTAGCCAGATAATTGGGGATTTGGAGCTTCCTTCAAGTTGTAGCCTGAGAAATTAGGGGGTTGGAGCCTCCTTCCATTTGCAGCTGGAAAACAAAGGAAGTTGGTGCTTCTAATGAATGTAATTCTTAAACACATATAAGAAAAATCATTCTTTGGTTTTATCCCACTTTGGGTTTCCACATAAAACATTGGTGTACTGTGAATGTGTGTGATTGATCATTTGTTCATTGTTTATTTACTTTGCAACTATTGGATGATAAAGCTACATTGATATAACACTTGCATTTTATAGTGAAAAAGGATTAAACTGCTTTATTACTGATTCACCCCCCATCTCAGTAATCCAACAGTATAGTCATTAAGAAAAATCTAAACCACATTCATTGGAATCACCAGTCTCCATAAATGCTTCTTTCTCTTTATTCATACGAAAGTAGTATCTGAATCCAAAAGCACAAAAGTCCTCGCTTCTTTACATTCATCTATTTTATAGAATACGAAGATGATCTTTTCATATTCTTCTAATTGCCAAACATTAAAAGGACTGAAGCAACACTTCATTCTCTTTCCCAATTAAGATATTACAATTATTACAAGACTATGATTTTTCTACAAAATTCGGTTACAACAAGATAATCAAGTGGGCCTTGGCGGTTTCAATTTTGTGTCTATCAATATTTTACATGTCTTGAATTCCTCGAGTATATCATCCACTTGGTATAGTTGTGTCCTTTCAAGGTCTATTTCATTGTTGCAAATGGGAATAATAATTTCCATATTAAAAAATTTCTCAACATGTTGCACAAAATCTTTAGTTCGCGAAATTAACTTGGTGGGTTGTATTAACCTTGCCTCTATAACTTCCTCGCTAATTTTGATGATTCCTCCAATGGAATTCATGATGAGATTCCTTTGAATTTCCACATATTCGACCAGTGTTTGAGTCGTTGACGCCTTTTCTAAATGTCTCATGGATTCCATCCAGAACTGTCCGAGTAGGCCATTGGAACACTTCCAAAGTTCTTTGCTTGTTGTATTGACTTGTACGTAGGTATTCTTGATATCCGCAATAATTTCCATCCATGCATTCAAAAGTCGGAGATCTATGATGCTCTTCTTATCTGAATACGCGGGCAAAGTCTCGAGGGAGTTTTGATGAATATCCTGCCATTTTGTGACCTTGTTATAGGCTTCTTGGGATTTTTTATATTTTCCCTACACATATTTCACCTGCATACTCAAATTCACTTGATTATATTTGATATTCAATATTTTATTGAGTGCATAGAATAATTAATTTTGTGAGTCCCGAAGTTCTTCATTCATTTTTATGGCCTTGTCTCTGATTATTTCTACATCTCCCACTTTTCTCTTGCTTTCTTCCACAATCTTCTCCAAAAGTTGATTATCATGTTTCAGTTTCGTAACTTGGTCTTCAATTCTTTCATTGTATTTGTTGATCTATAACTATTCTCCTTTGATTCTAGTTACGTCTTGAGCATGTATGATTCTAAGCTTTTCTATCTCATCTTGATGTGTCTTTTTATTTATCTCGATCCCTTTCTCAAACTTTGTAGTCAATTCTTGTTCTCGGAGTTGGATATGTCTCTGCATTTCTTCCCTATAAGTACGCTCTATTTTTGTGTATTTTTCCCTAAATTCATTTGAGACAAAGATTTTTACTATGTCTATAGAATTTTCCAGTTTTCTTATTCTCAGTTTAGCCACATTTAGTGTGTCGGCCATTTCATAAACCAACATAGAGTTAGCGTCAGCCAAAGAATTCAGGATCAATGCTACTTGGATAGAATTCTCTTTTGGTTCTAGGCCTACTTTCCATTTGATATTCCTCTCAACTGTATATGTGTTTACCCCTCCTCTTTTCCTTTTGGCTGTTATTTTCTCAATAGCTTTAGTCTTATGTATATAGTAATATTTTCCAACTGCTACAACTGCACATTCAACACCTAACCCAGGTGATATGAGTGACAAACTTCTTGGTATGGCTGCCAAGGGAGTGCATTATTCCAAGGGAACTGTAACCATACTAATGTCATGGTTTGTTGTCACATTTGTATTGATTTTCTAATGTTCTTCTCCAAATGGTTTAACAGCTTCAAAGTTTCCTTCCTTGTCTCTCTCGACCAGATCTTGGTTTTTTCTCCTCTATGACATTTTTTGTTGAGCTTAGACCTTATTTTATTGTTGGTACCTCTCTTCAGCTTCGTCTTCCTTCCTAGAAAACTATGCATCCTTTTGTTTCCTATCTAGTTCCTTAGCTTTACATTTCTCCTTATCTTGTTGAATCAATGTTTTAAATTGTTCTATTCTCAAAATTTTGTTTACATCTTGATCTTGTTGAATTGTTCCTTGACCAGGTCACTAGGGATGTTATTCAATACTTCTTCAAAATGTGCAGCTCCTCGGAAAATATCTTCATCATATCTATCCTGATGAGGTGTCTGCAATGTCAATTTGATAACTTTCAAGTGATCGAACACTACATTTTGACGGTCATGTCCCTTATTTTCTTCAGTTCATAAACACATTTCTTGCAAAGTTGTTGCTTCCTTTTCATCCTATTTTTTTGTATAGGAGAGAGTATTGTCCCATGTGAATAGGGAAAATCGGCCAATACCTCTTATTATTCTCTGACATATATGATGTAACCCCTTTGTCTATTGTTTGATACGCCACTTTGTGGGCCAAAAATTTATTAGGTACATACTTGGGCAGTGGATGAGGTGGTCCTATAGCTCCATAAATCCTAACATATGTATAGCATTTGGTCATGTACCAATCCCCTATCCCTTTTAAAGATTTAATGACACCAGGAGATATTCAGTGAGGAACCCCAAAAATGATTTTATGTAAGGGGGAGATAAATTAATCACAGATTTTGTAAAGATGGTTCTTGTAGTTTTCTTCCCATAATTGATAGAAATATTCATGAATTGGGGCTTTGTTCGAATCCCAAACCCAATTAAAATAAGGCAATACATGTTTTACACGGACTGCATCTATGAGATAAGTTTTCATATAAAACCCAGGTTTTTTCATACATGTAGATTCACGAACTCGATTTGATATATTGAATGATAAAATGTTGGCCCAATTGAATGTTTTCCTGGTTTTGACCACCGTATAGGCCATCAGAAACCATTCCATTCTAAAATGGGTGTTGGTTTCTTCTCCATAGAGTCTGCATATCATTGCATTCAAAATCTTGTAGAGATGTTTCAAGTAGAGAGAGGGAACAATTTCGTTCTCCTCATTTTACTGGCCATTCTTCATCCATGAACCAATATTCCATCCATGTCTCGAAGTCCTTGTGATCTATCCTGAATTCGTCTAAGGGTTCATATAGGGAAATAGTAGGTTCGGGATTTTTATATCATATCATAAGGTCCTATGCTCTGAGAGACGCAATGCGTGCACCAACATTATTGACTATCATCGTGGTCTTTTTTTGTATGTGTGTGAAGAACTATCTCGCAACATCATTATAATGGAATAGGCTCGGGAAAGCTATAAAAATATGTATCCCACTAAGTTTGATATTCATGTATTCTTCGATTTCCTCATCCTCGATCGGATACTTATCATCACGGAACATTTCATATATCTCTTGATATGTCACATAATGTTCTCTGACATCATGGTTGTTTGTATCTATAATGTTGAAGGATTTTGTGCTTGGAACATTAGAAGGACTTGCAACGACATGGCCCTTTTTTCTACGGTTATGCATTGTGGATAATATGTCACCTGCATAAATAGCCATTCAAAATAAAATAACTTATTGTATTTAACTGTAGGCAAGAACAACTTTCTAACTTATTGAATATATACCTGCTAGCCTGAGAAGAAAAGACACATCAAAACTTCCTCAATTCTTCTTCTTAAAGGCGATTGCTCAGCTCTTAGTATTTTTCACAATCAAGTTTATGCTTATTGTGTGTTGCCAAGATTGTTGTATTATTAATTCCCACTTATACTATAGAGAAATCATTTGTAATACAACTAAGACTGGGTTAGAGGTGTACCATATTTCATTAAATTTGTTATCAAGGTGATCAATTATGTATTATCGTCAGCGTACATTAGAAACAATGGGTTTAGGAGGAAAAAAAATCCTTTTTGGGGAGTATTAATTGGGAAAGGTCATTCAAAGAGGACAATTTCTCAACCTTGTCAGTATTGGATATTACAAAATAATTCATGCAACCCCTCCATATCATCCTCCGAAGACAACAAGATTGTTTGAGTAAAATATATCAATAGGATATCGCCACATACCCACATATGGTTGTTTATGCCATTTTTTAAATCTTCTGGAAAGGTGGGACCCAGTTGGTCCTTGTGGTGGTTTTACGACCAATCACATGTTGAAATTTGAACACTTAACCACGAGGCCATTGTCATCATCGGGATAGTTTATTTGTACGTAAATCTCACATAGTAATTTCCTCGGCGACAATGTTATACAGGCGTCGTCATCAGGATTTCAGTTTTGAGTGCATTGAAGGGTGGATATTAAAGCGATGACAAGGAGGTAAAGGATAAGATTAAATGAATCAGACAAACCTAAAGAGCTCTTAATATTTGTTTTTGGTGACCATATGCAAATAGTAAGCTCATAAGTGGATAAATATTTAGGTAGGTAAAGAGTAGTGTCTTGCAAAACTTTTAGTAGTATGAGTCCCCACCAAAACTAATGGTTTTGGCGGGGTTGTTGTGTTCTCACAAAAAATGGTGACTTACACAAGAAAACTAGTTATCTTTCTTTCAAACTAACCTCCAGATAATATTCCTTAGGTATTTGATTTCATCACAAAATTTACAGGTTGACCAATACCGTGTACCCCAAAAACACTGCTATATTGAAAGGATAAGGATAATGTTACTATGTCTGGTGATCTTCAGGATAATTCAAGGGAGAGCATTAAAGATGGGAAAAGTTAGTTTTTCTTGAGAATCTGGGAGGAGAAGAACAACATAGAAGCCAATATTTGATTGTGTTAAGACCACAATGTATTCCTCATCTCTTTTTCCCGGCATTGATTCATTGTCAGTGCGCATCCATAGCCCCGATGAAGTTTCCTTGGTATCATACAAGCATAGACCCACTGCCAGCGAGTGTCCATAGTTCTGATGAGTTTACTTGTATTTCCCACACTAATAATAGTGCCTTCAACTTCCTTTTTATTTCAGTACATGTTCACCCTTCTAGATCTTGGCTATAAATATGCATATGCATGTAGAGTGTGAAGGGAGAAGGGTGATACAAGAGTCATTTTGATATGAAATTCCCAGTCAATATTTTGCTTCATGGATTCTTTTCCAGAAGACCTCTATTAATTTTGTGAAGTTAAAGAACAAGGAGGATTCACAATAATTATCCATAGCAAACCAGAGCTATTACGGTAACTTGTTCATAGAAGCATTAGCTGAGTATGAGAATAGTCACACAAGAAACCAGTCTCTTGTCAACTCCAACGACTTACACGCATGCAATGTATAATTGGTGTCTTCTTGAAACAAAGGATAATGAATTCTTCCCATCAAGTATAACCATAAGTTGAATTTAATTTCCCAACACCAAATACAAGACATTTCATCGTCACAATGAGTACCTAACTAATTGTTCTCATGCAAGGTGATTGATAGGTTTGAAAAGCATTTTCCAATCATTTAGATGTGAAATAGGTTAGAAATATTTTTATTGTGGCAGTAAAATAAAGTGATAAGATAAAATAAAAAAACAAGGTTTTATTCTGGAGAAAATAAAACAGTAAAGAGAATGTTACTATGTACAAAAATATATCACAAGGGGTGATCACGAGAAGTATCGTTTAATAATTTGACCATTTACAGGGAGCTCCTCCTCTTCTCCCTCCAATGTTCTGAGTTTGAATTAACATTTCATTTCATAGTAGCATTGGTTGGAATTAAAAGGAATGTAGAAAACTTCTCTTTTGAAAAGGTATTGGGATCAATACAATGCATCTTCTTGTACTTCATTACTTGTCGATTCAACAGCTAGTTTACATAACCCTTGCCCCTTGAAAATTTTGGTAGATTTGAATTCTAGGTCATATTATTGTAAGGTTGTTATATAGTTATCTATTTTATCTCCCAGATCCTTCTGCACCAAGAGATTTCTTACAGCGGGATCAGGGACAATGACCTTAGTATTTGATTTGATCATGTAAGGCCTGAAGCGTTTTACAGCTTTGAATATAGCATAGCCTTGTTTTCCACTTTTCAGTAATTTAATTATGCTCCTTGTAAACCTGAACTCATAAAATCCACAGGAAATTCATCTCCATATTGGTTCTTCTGAGTTAGAATAGCTGCAAATGCAATGTCTGAAGAAAAAGTGTAGAGAATAAAACCTCGACTGAAGTCTGGACTCAGAAGTGTAGGGGCTTGTACTATTTTTGTTTTGATTTTATTGAAAGACTCTTTTTCCTTAGGTCCCCATTTGAATTTTTCATTCTTTTTAATCATTTCTTGAAGGGGTTTCACTATCTCATCAAATCTAGGGATAATTCTTCTTACAAAATTTATTTTCCCAAGGAAAGATTGCATGGTTTTTTTTGTTATGGGAAGGAATAATTTTAGTGATAGCGTCAGCCCTTTCAGATTCAATTTTCATACCATGTTTGGAAACTATGAATCCTAAAATTATGCCTTAATCAACTGTAAAAATAGATTTTTGGGGATTGAGGGATATACCATACCTCAGGCACCTATTGAACACTCTTATCAAATGGGTTATATGGTCCTTCTTATTTTTGGAGAAGATACTAACATCATCTAAATAAACCATAACACACTCTCCAATCAAGCCTCTGAAAGTGATATCCATTGCTCTTTGGAAATTTTCCCCGGCATTGATTAGGACAAATGGAATTTTCCTATATGCGTAGGTTCCCCATTAGGTTCAGAAATTGGTTTTAAATTGGTCATCATGAGACACTAGAGCATTTCAAAACCCGATACACACTGCAAGATTTTATCCATAGTGGCCACTAGATAGTTTTCTTTGTCATAGGCTCTGTTTAAGTTTCTGAAATCAATGCAAAGCCTTATATCTCCAATATTTTTACTGACTGGTACCAGGTTAGAAATCCACTGAGTATGTCTGACTGGGAATATAATATAAGCAGTTAACAACTTGTTCATATCCACTTTGACTTATGGATCAAGGCTAGGATGCATCTTTCTTATCTTTTATTGAAAAAGATTTGTTTGAGCCTTTAATAGAATGATGTCATGTATAATCTTGGTGTCATACATTTTCAGGTCTTCATATGTCTAGGAAAATATGTGTTTATATTCTTTGAACAATTTGATGAAAGATTGTCTTTCATCAGGAGAACAGTTCTTTCCCAAATTAATGTTTTGAGGTGTGGTACTTGTTCCCTGATTTACTAATTCAAACTGCATTGATGAGTTGTTGTTTTTGTAGTTTTTTGCCTTCTTGATCTTATCCTCGAGATCATAAAGTTTCTCTAGCCTCACCACATTCTTGGGGATGTTGTTGGCTGAACCATATTGATTTCTTTGTTGATATTGATCAGTAGCATCAGATTTCACCATTTGATCATTTTGACCATCATCTATAACAGATTCTTTGAATGTGCCTTTGAGTTTTAGGAAGAAGCTAATGATCTAGTGGTCATCATCAAAGACTCTCCAGCTAGTTATGTTGTCAGGGATTGATGGATTGTACAAAATTTCAATAGAAAATGTATCAGGCATTAGTCCATCTTACGATATTAATCTAGATGCAACATTAGCCAGTAAGTCATCATCACAGTTCATCAAACAAGGAATAGTATTGATATTAAATGCATCAAAAGTTGAATTAGTTCCCATACCTCTTGCTGATAACAATTAATATGACTTAAAAGACAATGGATGGTGTTCCTTACTTGTCTTATGAAAATCTCATAATCATCAAATACCTTAATTTTATTTGCTTTCAGGTATAGTGCCTTTTTCAATCCTTGTAGCAAAGCTTCGTATTCGAAAGTGTTGTTGGTGCATTGGAATTCTAGTTTGAATGCAATTAATGCTTTATTTCCTCCAGGATCCTTGAGTATGCAACCAGCACCTACACCTTCTAGAGACTTGGATCCATCAAAATATAACCTCCACATATTAGGATCCCCTTTTTTTGGTTCAATAGAAGATTTCAAATTTTCATTTTTTCATGAGTTATTGGGGTTAATGGAATTAGTAAGTATCTATAATCTATCCTTGGAGATTATGTTAGGATGTACATCAAAATTAATGTTAGTATGAACTAGTATATTAAATTTTGGCTCAACAATCTGAGTGCAATGAAGGATTTTAGATTGTGTGTTTGATTCCGCAAAGGAAGATGTTTCAGATGTGTAATTCCCAAAAAATGTGTCATATGAATAATTGCCCAAGATTGAATTGTGAAAAAACACAGGTTCATTTTGGTCATTCAAATCAGTCACCACATGTTTCATATACCTTTCTCTATCAATCTTGATCTGATTTAGTTTTCCATTGAAAGGAAGCCATAAATGTGAACAATTAGTAGCAAAATATCCACTAAACATAGCAAACCAATCTCTACTCAAAAGCATGCCATAATTATCAAGTATGTCTACCACAATGAAATCAATAGTTTGATGAATTTTAGGATTAACAAACATTCTCATTAAAACATTCTTTAGTTCCCCAACTACTTTGACTCGAGTTCTATCTAACTGAATAATCTAAATATCAGATGTCTCCAGCTTGGCATTAAGCTTCTCACATACTTCAAGGGGCATTACATTAGAAGAATCTCTTGATTATACCATGTAGTTATGAACATTCCTATTAAATATTTCAAAAGTAATTAGGAATGATGGGGTATTATATCTCGACCTTTGTCCAGTTAAGGATGCATTTGTGGCCACTTGACTCTTGGATGAAGTATCATTGTTGGATGAGATCATTTTGGTTGTTCCTTTCTTTGTCCCTACATTAACTTCTTTAGTGCCAGTGGAAGTCTTTCCATGCAAAGTTTTAATAAAACTTTCTTGAATCTGATGGATTTTCATAAGTTCAAGTAGGGAAATGTTGGCTTTGTTTTTCTTCAAATCTTCCCAGAAATCATATCCAATTTTGTTGGATAAATGGAACAGGCACTTGGTTTAGATGTTTGATCGGTAGCTTTTTAGTTGGAGTATTTTGTTTTAGAAGGATTGGGAGTAGTTGTGTTGGAAAGAGACATGGTATGTTTGGTACCAAAAGTGGTAGTTGTAGGAAGATTGGAAGTATTAGAAGTGTTAGACAAAGTGGCCTTTCTTGCACTTCTAGTAGTTACAACGTTTTGATAAAGGTGTGTTTACTCAGTTTATTCTTCCTCCCCCACCATAAGCGATATCCAAACCTGAATTCAATTGTTTTTCTTCTGTCCCCTGAGATTGCTAAGACTGTTCCTATTGTTCATGATTTTCTCTCCTTCATCTTGTAGATTTTAACCTTGTACAATTATTTACTGCAAACAGATTTTCAATAAAAGAACAAAAATGATACAGTGGAAAATACACACATTACACAGAGATTTTTCCCTTGGAAATCCAAACCAGGAAAACCAACATATTCTATATTCATTCACATCATACACTGTTTACAATAAAATATACATATAGGATCCAACGACATCCAAAACCCTAATCCAATGACCTAGATTTGTCAACAACCCTAATTTCTTAACCAAAAATAGAAAATCATCGAAAAAAGACCATGTGCCGAAAAAATTCCCATAAATGGACACGAAAAACTGAGAACTGCCTAAAAATGGACACAAAAACAGAGGAAAAAAATTTCAAGGGCACTACCCCCAAACCCCTACAAGCCCAGCGCAACATAGAAACTAGTTCTATTCATGCAAAGAATATAACACATATCCAACATTCTCCCACTTTTTTTTTTCTTTGTATACAGGGGGTTACAAGGTTACATAGTCAACAATCCAGGGAAACAATGCCCATAGATCCTCTACACCAAGACAAATTCTCAGTGATCATAAATTTTGTTAATGAATCTGCAACTTTCTTCAAAGTGTCCACCTTCATCAACACCACCTTCTTTTCTTCAACCATGTCTCTCACAAAGTGATATTGAACATCAATATGCTTTGTGTTTGAATGATAACTGGGGTTCTTCACCAAAAAAATTGCACTCTGACTGTTACAATCTATGCTTACAGCGTGTTGTACCAACCCAATACTTGAACACAATCTTTGTAACCATATTGCTTCCTTTCTTGCATGAGTGGTTGTCATGTATTGAGCTTTTTTAGTTGAAAGTTCCACTACAGAATGTTTTGTTCGCATCCAACTGATTTCTCCTCCAAACAGGTTAAACGCATACCCATTTGTATATCTCCTTTGATCCATATCTCCAGCCCATTATGCATCCACAAATCCATGTATGTCCAACACTCTGTCCAATTATGGTCTTCCTTGGTAGCATAATCCATAGCTAGCAGTGCCACACAAATACCTAAAAAACCCTCTTTACTGTTGTTCAATGCTCCTTCCATGGTTTTGACATATACCTGCTCAAAACGCCAACTACATGTGCAATGTCTAGTCTAGTATAGACCATTGCATACATCAAATTTCCAACCATACTTGCATATGGAACACAAGACATGTCCTCCTCCTCTTCTTGTGTCTTGGTACACTAATCCACAAATAAATTTACACCTACAAGAATAGGGACATTGACCGGTCTACATTCCTACATATTAAACCTATGCAATATTGTCTCAACATATTTTCTCTTATTTAACCATAGTTTCATGTTTTTTCGATCTCTTTTAATTTCCATGCCCAAAATGAAATTTGTAGCACCAAGATCCTTCATGTCAAATTTAAAGGACAACTGAGTTTTCACATCCTGAATAATCTCCTTATTGTTTCCTATCAGTAACATGTCATCCACATACAAGACCAAATAAATCAAATGATCACCAATTAATTTAAAATGCACACAGTGATGTTGTTTGCTTCTTGTGAATCCAAGTCACAAAATATAAGTATCAAACTTTTGATACCACAACCTTGGTGATTGTTTTAAACCATACAAGGACGTCTTCAGCTTGCATCCCAGCTCCGTGTTTCCCTTCACAACAAAGCCTCTGGTTTGCTTCATGTATATTTCTTCTTACAGATCCCCATGTAGGAATGTTGTCTTCAAATCCATCTGTTCTACTTCAAAATCAAACATGGCAGCAACAGATAACAAAAATCTAATAGAATTTAATTTGGCAACACGAGAAAAAATCTCACCAAAATCAATTCCCTCAACCTGGGAATAACCATTTTCTACTAATGAGCTTTGTATTTATCCACTTTTCCTTTTGCATTTAGCTTCCTTTTAAATACCCATTTGTTGCTAATGGGATTTATTACAGTTGGAAAATCCACTAGCTCCCAAGCCTCATTCTTATCCAAGGATGCCATTTCTTCAACCATGGCATTTTTCCATAGTTTTCCATCCTCTGAATCCACTGCCTCCCTAACAGTTCTAGGATCATCATCAGTAATAGACAAAAAATAAATTGAACGCAAATTGGATGGAGTATACCTCTCTAGTATCCTTTTTTCCTGCACCGATCTCCTCAATACTAGAGTATGAGGATCTTCTTTTGATTCACGTTCTTCTGTAGAGTCTGATTCATTATCCTTTTGTAGCTCAAACTCTATTTTCTCTGGTTCTTCCTTACTTGGTAGGACTTCATGTTTGACAACATCCTTCATTTCTCTAAATACCACATCTCATCTATACACAACCTTCTTAGTTTATGGGTTACAAAGTTTATAACCTTTGAGAGCATATTTATACCCAATCAAGATACACTTTGTAGCCTTCTTATCTAGCTTACTCTTGTTTTCCTTTGGAACATGAACATAGGCCTCACAACCAAATAACTTGAGATGTGTGAGAGAAGGTTTCTGACCATTCCATACCTCTTGTGGAGTCTTTGTTGAACACATCGCCCACACTAAGAGGGGGGGGTGAATTAGTGTGTGGACTTTTATAACTTTTATTCTTGCAAGTTAGCAGTTAAAACATAATTGTACAGATTAAGAACAATAAAATCATAATCACAATGGACACAAGAGATACTAGATGTTTGCATAAGGTTTTGTACAATTTATATGTATATATGTGAATATAGTAATAATAATTTTCCCAGCACCAACTATTTTTTTTCAGCACCAACTGAAGTAAGGAGCACCAACACTCAAGAAAGACCCAGCTTGCTGATAGAACGCAGTCTATCCAACTAGAGTTCATATAGTATTTCAACTAACTCTAGTAGCAACGATCCATTATATAATCAACTCTATCTCATGATCAGAGGTATACCATAAACACTCATCACCACAATTCATCTTCTCTCTGAAATTCGTGCCTTCTTCGCTTTATCTTCCCTCTGATATTCGCACCTTCTTCACTTCTTCTTCCTGCTGATATTTGTGGACCTTAGTTCCAGATCCACCTCATTCGCTCCACAAGCCCCATCTCCAAGTGAACCAATCATGTTTGTATTTATACTTGTTTATGCTCAAAACTTGTTTAAGTTATTGGACCGACTTGTGCAACAAGTTATAACTAACTTGTTCATTTACAACAACTTTTGGGACCACTGGAGATCATCATTCCGGGTCTTCAAATTTACACCTGGCATCCCCTTTACTTTCATAAATCGATCAAAGGTATGGATAGATTTCCTTCATCTCCATGATTACAAAAATTGATGCTTCCTTCAAACCATGTTCATATTATCATTGGCGTAGAATCACAGGCTTATCAATTTAAGCGATGCATTACATTCTCCCTTTTAAATCTCTTTACCATATGACCAATGGGGTTATTCAAACGTTAGGTGAGATTATTTATTGATCACTTATCAATTCAATGGTCATTATTCAATCTCCCGATGAGATGAACAATTTTCGGGATTTTGGGACTTCTTCCTTCGGGTCTTCGGGACTTCGCAACCTTTCAAATATCCCGAAGCAGATTTTGTCGAACAGATCGGACAGTTCTCATTTATATCACAGAAATGGATCAATGGTCATATTCGACCCTTTCATTTCTATATGATCAATGGTTGAGTGTACACCCAAAGTGTTCTTCAGATCAAATGGCCCATGTCCACTTCGGGACTTCGGCATTCAGGACTTCGGAAGTTTCAAATCAACGCTGCTCCATTTTCCTCCGGAGTGATCACCTGTTGATTAAGTCATAAGTGGTGGAGACCGCTTGTTGTTGATTAATACTTCCACTTACAATATCCTTCCACTGTAGTATATCGACGGTTGAGAATTCTCTCGAAGTGATCTTCAGATCGGACGTCTCGTGTCCACTTCAGGACTTCGAAATTCAGGACTTTGAGACTTTGGGTAAGTGATGGTGGTAAAAATCTCGAAGTAAAACTCCTGTAGTGATGTAACTTGCTTACATCACTTGATGATGTGTCACGATCTGAGTAGTTTCTGCATGTCACTCAAATTCGTGATTTGCACGTACCTGAAATGTCGATTCAACTTGACACTTCTCACTATATGATATTGCCATGTGTTCTTGTTGACATAGTCTTTATGAAGTAGATCTCCTCATGTAGCACATGTTCTTCTCATGGATCTAATAGTTTTCCTGACTCCCAAAATGTATCTCGGATCAATGGCTGAGAGTGACTTCATAACTTCATCCTTTGGGACTTCCATACTTTTGACATTTGTTGGTGGTGAAACTCCCGAAGTAAATCTCCTAGAGTTATGTAACTTATTGACGTCACGTGTTGACATGGCACAACCCGATTTCCTCTTGACACTTGCCATCGTCTGATTATGCCATGTGTATTTTTTTACGTGGTCTGCTGACATGGTCTGCCACATGTCCTTGTAAACGTGGTCTCCTGACGTGGTCTTCCACATGTCCTTGTAGACTTGGTCTACTGACGTGGTCTGCGACATGTCCTTGTTGACGTGTTCTGCTAACCAACAACCCTAATACAACGGTCATCGTATGTCCTTCAAATCCGATGGTCCTTATTCATTTCGGATTTCTAGCTCTCCAGGCTTCGGGTTTTTCAAATCTCAAACTGAAAAATCTTGAAGTGAGATTTTCCCGGACTGTAACCTCCTCATATCTTTAGACCCGAAGTGAATGATGCTCAGTTGATCAGGATCTTAGATCAACGGCTTGATCTTTATGTGATGAATCTTTTCCTTGGATTAAATCCAATGACTCTTCATCTTTTCTTATCCTATCCTTCCTTTTAGTTCGATCCGATGACTGACGAAAATTCGGGTGATCGGGATCTCAGATCTCAGCCCTTGCATAACCTATCCTTCCAATTAATGTGATCTGACGGCTGATAGATACTTGAGTGATCGTGATCTCAAATCTCATCCCTTGCTTATCATTTCCTTCCACTTAAGGTGATCCGACGATTGACGAATATTCGGGTGATCGAGATCTCATATCTCATCCCTTGCTTATCATGTCCTTCCACTTAAGGTGATCTGACGGATGGCGGATATTTGGGTAATTGAGATCTCATATTTTTCAGCTTATCCTGTCCTTCCACTCAAAAGTGATCCAACAGTTGACGGGTATTCGGATAATCGATTTCTCAATTGTTTTTCCCCTCTTATCCTATCCTTCCACTTAAAGTGATCCAACGGTCATGAAGACACTCGAAGAAAATCAACGATCAAGGATGATTGTAGAACCACAACTTGCAAGTGATTTAACTCGTCACCAAAACTCTGCAATTTGAAGTTATGAGCTATTGGTGAGTCAACCACAATCATCGATCTTCAAGGATATAAGATCAGATGGTCTTGATTAATTGCAGTATTGGAAATAACACGATATTTAATTCTCCTTTCGATCTTTGCAATCTATCCATGTCGTTGATCTGGCGATTGTGCATGCAATGGTCATGACTTAATCCGACTTAATCTGATCATTTGTTAAATCAACCACAATCGTCAATATTTGGGTTTATGAGATCTGACGACCTAGACCAATTGCGGGATTAGAACTAGTGAGTTGTTTAATTCTTCTTTCTCTCTCTGCAATTCATCTATGTTGTTTATCTAGCTTGCATATCTGACGGTCAGGATCCTCCAACGGTCCTCAAGCCCACGGTCACTCATATGACTGACGTCCGTAATATTAGATGATCAACATGGTCAATTTCTTGATCGAACGACTGTTGAGGCTTCTCACCCTGGGCTTACACTCTTCCTTCCGAGATTTGATCTCTGCATACTGTTTCCTCCTCCTCCTGAGCTTAGACTTTTGATTCCAAGCTTTGATCTCTGCATATTGTTCACGCCTCTTCCTAAGATTACGCTTTTCGATTCTGAGCTTTGATCTCTGCATACTATTCTCTCCTCCTCCTGAGATTACGCTTTCTATCTCTACATATTGTTTGACATTTTCTGCTAACTGATATATTGTTGACATCAATAACAATCTCATATATGGTAAATCACAATGATAATTCATCATAACAACAAATAATCACATCGATTGTTGAAATCAATGACAATATTTTCAATAGTCTTGTCATCCAGTGTTGATGAGGGTGATCTGTTGACCAGGTAGCATTAAGTACCCACTGCCTCTGCCCAGAATTCTTTCCCTAACCCGACACCACTGAGCATGAACCTTTCTTTTTCCATCAATGTCATGTTCATATTTTTTGCAACTCCATTTTGTTGAGGTGTATCTGGAGTATTATTTTTCCTTTCTATACTGCACTTCTTACGAAATTCTTCAAATTCATTCCCACAGAACTCCCCACCATTATTTTTCCTCAACGACTTAATTATTTTCTCTGTTTGATTCTCAACAAAAGCCTTAAACTCTTTAAACATGTCAAAGACTTCATATTTCTTCTTGAAAAAATATATCTGAGTATTCCTTGAGAATACATATATAAATGACACATAGTACATAGATTTTCCCAATGATGGAAGCGACGCAAGTCCAAACATATCACTGTGCACTATTTGTAAATTTCCTTCTTCCCTCATTGCACCTGAGGGAAATCTGACCCGATTTTTCTTCCCATATACACAATTTTCACAGGAATCAAAATCCAAAGATAATTTAGACATACCTTCCACCATATCTTTACCATGTAGTAGTCGAAGAACCTTCTCTCTAATATTCCCCAGTCTTTGATGCCACAACATAACATTTTCTCCATAGGCTGTAGGAGTTTTTTCTTCTTTTCTCCAATATCAGGAAAAATGGAACTATTGCACCCATCACTAATAGTTCTTCCTTGCAGCTTATACAAAGTTCCAATCCGAACTCCCTTCAGCAACACCATTTCTCCTCAAACCATCCTACAAGTTTCTTTTTCAAATATTGTTTTTACCCCTGCATTGTCCATTTTTCTTACAGAAATCAAATTTCTATCCAAACTTGGGATGTGAAGAAAACCAGGTAGTTTTCTAATCCTTCCATATATGAGCCTCAACTTGAATTTTCCTTGTCCTATGATTCTAGTTGTCGAGTCATCACCTAGGAAAACATTACCTCCATCATATCTTTCATATTCACATAACCACTCCCTATGGGGAGTCATATGAAAGGATGCACCTGAGTCAACCAACCATGCCTCATGATCTCGATGTGTTATTGAAGAAGCCAAGTACACATCCCCTCCTTCTTCCTTGGAGGTAATTTCTTTTGTAGAAGGATCTTCTTCAAATCCCTTCTTCTCTCAATTTTGGATCTACACTGCTTCTTGTAGTTCCCTTCTATTCCACATATCCAACGTACCTTTACAAACTTTCCGGGAGATTTATATCTACCCTTAGACTTATATCTCCCACTTGAGGACTTAGATACATTTCTTTCCTAGGAGTGTCCTCTTGCAAATAATGCATTTGTGGTCAGTCCTTCCATGTTATTATGTCTCATCTCCTCCGACAAAAAGGATGAGATCACTTCATCAAACTTCAAGACAGTTGTATTACTACCTATCGCCACAACCAGACTATCCCAGAAGTCTGGTAAGGAGCACTGTAATACCTGAAGGTCGAGACCCTTTGAAATGTAATGATGTTTTTAGGCTGGTGAGCCAAGTAATTATAAGTTGGTAGGATTATGTGTTTATTAGGACGAAGAGCCTAGATGCTAAGGTCAGTGGGCCTAATTTTTGTATATGTAATTATATAGATTATTAATAAAAATACATCGTTGTGTGTAGACTGACCACGAAGAAAGAGTTATGGGGGACTAATCTCCATTGGGTAGGGAAAGGAATGGGGTTCAGAGGCTAGGAAAGAGGGGCTAAGATTGAGGTCTTAACCCAAGGGAATATTATAATGTATTCCTGAAAAGTAATAAAGTTGGGAAAATAAACCCAATTATCCTAAGTTCCTTTGAGGAGAGGAACAAACTCCAAGTGGAGAGGAGCATGCTCCTGGAGATCCAAGTGTCACCCAAGACACATGTATATTTATGTGGGAAATTTCACCTTTGTTAGGGGGTCACTAACCATTATGACCACCTTCCTAAGGAGTGGGGGTGCTCACCATTTCCTTGCTCACTCTCTACATTTTGACCAGTCTTGCCATTTAGTTTCCCACAAGTTTATCCTCATCATGTTGTCCATCCCTTGTGCAGTTCATGCACACACTGAACAAGTACGCAGCCAGATTCATTTCTTCCATGGTGAACCTATGTAAATTGTTGAGTCGTCCCCTTGCCTTACCCTATTTTTGGTGATTGTGGATTGAAGAGGTGGGTTTTCAGGCTAGTGGTTGAAGAAGCAGGTTGTCAGGCCTATGAGAAAATCTCTCCAGGTGAGAGTTTGTTGGGAAGTGATTTCTCCAGGAAGGAGTCTAGTACCAGCTACGGATCTCTGATAATTCTTGATCAAACCTATTTCTAAATCCCCAGAAGGGAAGTGGAGCAGTCGATGGAATTTGGAATAGTGAGGTGAATATTCCTAGGGTGGGATAGGAATGTGGGGAATGAGAGTTTGTGAGAAGTGGGTGTAATATTTCTCCTTGGAGAGAATCCTTCCAGTTGCATAATGAAGTTTCCCGTAGCCTCAACCTAGGTTTAGGATTGCTTTTCCCTCGGTGGAGTTTAGACCTAGCTCGGGGGTGACCCATTGTTGAGCGTGATGAGCAGTGTGGTCTAAGGCTGGGAGGTTCGTGGAAGGTATGCACACAGTTGGTGGTCATCTATTGAAATATAAGTACCAAATATCTATTGATTGTATATTCTGTAACTGTACATGTGTTATAAATGATGAGTAATACCTGGATATATCGTATATGTTGTATGTGTAGGCTTACAGTTATTTCCGCAATGATCTGTGTATGGTTAGAATATGTCATATGTATGCATATGTTGTTTGTATGTTTTAATGATTATTTCTGCATGAATAAGTAGCATGAACAAAATGTCGTATCTGCTAATTTTCATTAGATATGCATGCATATAAATTCGTAAATTGATATCAGAGCATAAAGGTTATTCGGTGGCATGGCCTGGCCTATTGATTAGAACAAGGGATGTCACGAATTGGTATCAGAGCTAAGAGAGATGTCCAAGAAGTGGCGTTTACTGACCTGTTGGTGGCTGGGGATGTCACAAAATGGTATCAGATCCATGGTTTCAACACTGAGCCTGGATGGGCCAGGAAAGTGGAAGTTGAAGAGAATGTTTCAGAAGGAAATTGTTGTCGAAATGGACAAAATTGAAGTTCAGAGCCCATTTTTTGACACTGAGCCTGAATTAGGTCATATAAGTCATTATGGAATCAAAATCTCAGACAAAGTTGTTGTTGAGAAAGACAAAATTTGAATTTCATAGCATTCCAAAGTGCCAAGAGAACACCTTGGTCATGTTTGGAAGCTCGGGAGGTATAGTGGTTCAATAAATATAGCAGAGAAAAGAGACTGCAGTAACCGTGGGTTTGGAACTGCAAGGTTTGAAGTTGGGTTGTGGAATCTATTCGGGAGAAGGAGGATCCTTCACAACCGTCAAATTTGGAGAAAGGGATAACCCCTAAGTACTTAGGACTTCACGACTTCGTCGAAGTTTATGTGTGATAGAGAAGAAAGGGTCAAATCTTGAAGTTTCGAATTCCCAAAGAGGATCTACACCGTAGATCCACGAGGTGAAGGGGGGGGGGGTGTTTACCATTGGATTTGACCAAGGATGGATTAGAACCATAGGGATAAGCCAAGAGCAGAAGGTAAGAAATTTTGGGAGTTCAGCGTTTGGGAGAAACGGGGTATGCTAATGTAAAATCTCCCGAAGCCGAAGTCCCGAAGTGACATGACCTGCTGACGTCACTAGGGATGACGTGGAAACATGGGATGTGTGCCACTTATCAATGAGTTAATAACCTTTGTAATATAGAAATGAAGTTAGAATGGGACATAAGTCACCCACCTGATTGGGCCATGAGTCAGTTGTGTGTTTCATGCCACGTGTCTCTCCTGGTGGTGGCACAAGGTAGTTAAACTTGGCAAAGAAGTTAGCTAGATCGGGGTTGCATTAAATTTGATCACGATCTATCAATATCAATGGTCAGGAGGCATGGTGGAGATTGAAGTTGCACAACATATAATTCTACAAGGAGTTCCCGCAATTCAAACCATGATCTCCCAGAAGGGGTACGTATCACCATGGGGACAATTGCAGAACGATCGACGGGTTACTCCAAAACCACCGACCCATGTCCCCACAATTTGAAAAATTATAAAGTTTGATGTGTTGTTTTCAGTATTTATTAGTTCAAGCATGAAAACCATGGACCCCAGTGGATGTGTGGCACCAGATTGTGAAGTCCAGAGACTTGACACTTCAAAAGAAATGGCTCGTGATGGAATGGGAGGAAGAAACCCCAGAAGTTTTGTAACGCTAAATTTAACTGACGCGATGAAGTCATAAGGGTGACATGGAAACATTCATAGATTTATGGTTTGGGAGTTTGGGGTGTGTAGATGTGAAATCCATTGAAGCCCAAAGCCCCGAAGTCTTGGAGCCCTGAATCTCGACGCCCAGAGTTTCGTAGATCTTTCAAGGAAGGTGGACCATAGATATGTCATTCTTCGCATGTTCTACAGTTCCTTGTTATGTAATGTTGGGACACACGAAAAAAGGGAAACCTCTGAAGCCCAGAGCCCGAGATTTCAAGGCTCTGGATAAGCGCCCAAATCATAAGCGTTGGGTCACAACTGTGGTCCCATGCGAGCCAAGGGAAAAATAAAAGAGGCTAACGCCCAAAAATATATTGCAAAATAGAGTGAGGCTTAGGGATAGAAGCCCGAGGGGTTCTTGACCGACCAAGACCCAGTAAAACTGGAATCTGATATTGCATTTATTGAATCAGATTGGTTTATTCTAGAAAAAAAATTAAAAGTCTATTAGCCTAACAAAAATTTGGTTGACTACACATTTTGCAGAATTAACGATTGTTAGAACCGAACTGAATTATCGCATAGTGCAGAGAATTGGGAAAGGAACAACATGCTTAGAGTTTGGAAAATGAAGTTAGAGGAATGGATGCCCATTTACGAGTTGAAGGATTGAACTCCAATGAGCATGGAGAAGAGATAGATAAAGAAGGAAACATGATGAAAATCATTGAAAAGTGGAAGAAATATGTCCAGACTCACTGAGCAGATAACAAAAAGTTCATGAAGGCTAGGGAGCAACAGGGAGAATTCAACATAAAGTTGATGCAGAGCCTAGAAAGAATAGAAAATAAATTGGATAAGGAGAGTGACTCAAGAAAATCAGGAAGTCACAGAAGAACAAAAAGTGATAGCAGACATCACCAACACTCCCCGAGGAATTCCAATAGGAGAGTACATAGCATCTCAAGTCTATCCCCTGTTAAGAAGCATAAGAGGCCTGGGAAGGATGAGCTATGAGGGGAAATGATCAAAATAAAACCTCCTACGTTTGATGGGGATCATAAGAAGGATGAAGATGCAAAGACATGGCTATTGGGCATGAGAAAGTATTTTTAATTGCATAAGTATTCTTCTCATGCAGAAGGAAGACTTTCCATCTATAACCTCAAAGGTAAGGTGTCCATGTGGTGGGATCAACTTGTGCAGGTGCATCACATTAATGAGAAAAATGTTACTTGTAGGGAATTCAAGTATTTTGAAAATAAATACCTGACTAAGAGGTACTATGATAAGAAAATGAAAGAGCTCTTTGAACTCAAGATGGGAAGTATGGCTATCGATGAATATGAAAGGAGATTCATAGAGCTGTTGAAGTATGTCTCCTTCATCAAGGATGAGACAGTGAAGATTCAAAGGTACCTGAGTGGACTGCCATCTTTCATCAATGATAAAATCCAATATGATGATCCCAAGAATTTGGAAGAAACTATAAGGAGAGAAAAATGATTATATGATCAGTAAAAAGGAAATCCTACTTTCCAGAAGGCTTGGGAGGACAAGAAGAAGTTCAAGAAGGAACAGAGGAAAAAGGGAAAAAAGCCTTCATTTTTTCAGAAACAATCCTCAAGGACAACCATATTTTAGAGAGCATGGAATGGCTGAGGTAGGAGGGAAAAGGTCAAGGAAGGCACCCATTCAATGTTGGGGATGTAAAGGAGACCACAAGTATAGAGATTTTCCTCACAAACGTGACAAAGTAATAGTTGTTCACAATGTACAACAAGAAAAAAATGGTGGAGGACATGGGTAGAAGAGTACCAAGGATCTATGTAGCCCTGGACAACAAGAAAGCTGAATTTCAATCACACATGATTGAATTTGAAGGTATGAGCAATAACCATGTATTTACTATTTTAATTGATTCAGGGGCTAGTCATAGCTGTAAGTTTCAAACCTGTGAAGTAAAGAAATGCATATAGATTCTTAAGAAAAACATAATTTAATCAATGGCTCATTCACATAGTACACAAAGATTTATACAGGAAACCCTGAACTGGGAAAAACTTTCTTATATTCATTATATCGAATTTCACCATTCACCATACAATATATATACAATGTTTTTAGGTATTCCGTAGATACCAAAACCCTAATCCCTTAATCTGGGATTAATTTACAAAACCGCTAAAAATAGCAAAAATGATCCAGGTGGATATCGATGGACACCCACCTTTTCCAAATGGCTCAAAACGGCTTTCTGGCAATTTTGGCAATTTACTATTTTTAGCAGGTTTTAACTTCCGGGGCCATTTTGAGGGCCTAAATGAAGGTTTTTATATATAGAGGTTCTCAATGATATCCAAATGCATAATTGAGCCCCCAAAATGAATCTCCTCGACGATACCTTTCCAACGATCTATCACACGCCTAAAACAGAGATCGTATGCAAAAGTTACGACCCTGGGAAGTTGATGTACTAACTTACCCAAACAGGGCCCACATGACTTTTGGCGCTTCATCTCCTAGGGTTA
>JZKD02S1614685.1:86190-97901 GCA_000966675.3 Picea glauca | reverse complement strand
ACTTTTGAGCTTTTGAACAGAAATAAAGAAGCCTCCCCCACAAAGAAAAAGGCCCGGAGACGTAGGCAAAGTTGTGCCGAACTCCGTTATCAATCTGCGTGTTATGGTTTGTTGTCTATTATTTCATTTCATATCAGCATATGTGTATATGGCTGTTATAATTCCTCTTCTTTCCTCATTCTTCACTAAGTTTTCTCAAATGGTTAATTAACGCATGCAAAATTAAAACTCAACCATAGTCATTAAAAGATCCTACGGATATATGGTGCAATGGAGTGTATTCTATATGGTGCAATGGAGTGTATTCTATAAGAACAATCTCTTACTATTGATATTGTAATTTTTTTTAAATACCTACAACACAGTCGCTATTGCGTCATCTTGGAGTGTCTCTCCCATAGCAACCACATCAGAGTTGATACCTCTTAACATCTCTCTTGCCACCTCTAAGACATCACTCTTGACACCTCCAATATGTCATTCTTGCCACCTCCAGGATGTCTCTCTTTCCACCTCCGTTGGCGTCTCTCTTTCCACCTCTGCTGACATCGGTCTTATGATGTCTTGGAGTCTTACCGTCGTTATTGCCACCAGTGAGTACGTTGTTCGTACGACGTCCTGGAGTGTCTCTCCCATAGAAACCACGTCGGATTTGATACCTTGTACCATCTTTATTGCCACCATTTCCTACATTGGTCTTACGAAGCCTGGAGACATCACTCCCAATGCAAACATGTAGAGAGACTGACGAAATGGGACATCGTAATTCTGATGTCTAGGACACCGTTGTAGTGATGGATATATGGGGTTTGGACATTCAAATCCGAGATGACACGTGTTTCCCTGAAATGTTGCAATAGAGACAATATCTGTGTTTTCAAAAAAGCGATGTCATGTGAAAAAACATTTGAGGGGGTCTGTTGTTTGTCGTTCTCTCGACAATATATAGTGGCAATTGCGTCGAACGCACCATCAGAATTTGACCCAAATGTACTAGTGTCTTGCTCTTTATTCGTACAAAAGTAGTAATATTATCTGAATCCAAAAGAACAAAAGTCATCTCTTCTTTACATTCATTTTTTTCATAGAATATGAAGATGATATTTTCGTATTATTCTAACTTACAAATGGTTAGAGGGTTGAAGCGATGCTTCGTTCTCTTTCCTGATTAATATATTACAATTATTACAAGACTGTGATTTTTCTGCAAAATTCGGTTACAATGAGATAATCAAGTGGGCCTTGGAGGTTGAAATTTTGTGTCTATAAATATTTTCCATGTATTGAATTCCTCGAGTATATCATCCACTCAGCATAGTTGTGTCCTTTCAATGTTTGTTTCGTTGTTGAAAATGGGAATAATAATTTCTATCTTCAAATTTTGCTCAACATGTTGCACAGAATCTTCAGTTAGAGATATTAACTTGGCGGGTTGTATTAACCTTACCTCTACAAATTTCATGCTAATTTCATTGATTACTCTGATGGACTTCATGCTAATATTCCTCTTTATTTCCACATCTTCAACCAATGTTTGGATGACACCTTTTCTAAATCCCTCAAGGATACCATCCTGAACTATGAGGGTAGTTTGCTGGAAGACTTCCAAACTTATTTTCTTGTTGTACTGACCTACTCCTAGGTATTCTTGATATCTGTGATCGTTTCCATCACTAGATTAAAAATTCCAAGAACTTTGATTCTCTTCTTATCTGAATATGAAGGTAGGGTCTTGGGGGATTTTTTATGAATATCCTGCCATTCTATGACCCTTCTATATGCTTCTTGGGATTTTTGATATTATTCATGCATATCTTTCACCTACATACTCAACTTCACTTGATCATATTTGGCATTCAATATTTTATTGAGTACATAGAATAATTTCTTCTACGAGTCTTGAAGTTCTTCATTCATTTTGATGGCCTCTTCTCTGATTATTTCTACAGCTACCATTTTTGTCTTACTTTCTTCCATAGTCTTCTTCATAAGTTGATTATCATGTTTCAATTTCCTAACTTGATCTTTGATTCTTTCAATGTATGTGTTGTTCTCTAATTTCTCTCCTTTGAGTCTAGTTACATCTTGATCATGTATGGTTTTGAGATTTTCTATCTTGTCTTGATGTGTCTTTGAATTCATCCCGATCCTTTTCTCAAACTTTGCATTCAATTCATGTTCTCATAGTTGTATCTGTCTCTACATTTCTTCCCTATCGGTACGCTTTGTTTCTGTGTCTTTTTCCCTAAATTCATTTGAGACAGACTTTTTTATTGTTTCTACATCATTTTCCATTTTTGTTATTCTCAGTTTAGCCACATCTAGTGTGTCAGCCATTTCATAAACCGACATAGAGTTAGCGCTAATAAATGTTGTTTTTTTGGATTCTTATATCTTGATAGTTATTTCCTTATGATTACAAAACAATATTTACTTCATACCATAGATATCATAGAATAACTATACACTAAAAATATAACTATGACAATGCAACATAAATAACAAGATCTAGAAACATTAACCAAGCACAGTAGATATAGTAACACAAGAGTTTATCCTGGGAAACCAAATCCTTAGGATAAAACCTAGCAACCTTTCTTAGAAGAATCAATTCAAGAGTTTACAAGACTACCACCATAAGAAATATACCAAGATATAATACAAAGTCACCTCCCGAAACTAGTGCAACTTTCCTAGAGGTAGCACACAAGATAGTACACCCAGAAATTGCAGTTGCAGCGTCTTCTTCCCTTGCCTCAGAATTGCACCTTCTTTTCTTTGAGAGAGAAATCTAAGTGAGTGTTTACAAATGAGAAGACATCACCTTTATTTATATTGGTTCAGTCACTTTAGTGGCGCCAACTTCTCTTCCTGGATATTTAATTTTCCTTTATTATTTTCCAGTGGAGTCGTATTCTCTTATAGGGTATTCAATTTCAGTTTATTATTTTCCTGTGGGGACGAATTCTCTTCTATGGTCTTCTATGTCTTCCTAGGATTATTCGATGATGTAGAAGGGTCTTATTGTATTTATTTGTGGAGAATAACTGCCCAAATTTTCAAAACTTCAACACTCCCTCTCAACGAGGGAGGCATTCTCCATACTTGGATTTCTTCTGTTATAGAAAGGTTTTCCTTGAGCCTGGGGTATGTAGTCTTCTCTGGAATGCACCCATTTGATGTATACTTCTCCCACATAGAACCTATTTGATGTATGTTTCTCCCACATATCACCTCGGGTCTCCAATGGTCCTTGTCAAGTCACATGATCAAGGATAGAGACCACACCTGGGCTATTCTCCTTAGCCAAGTCACATGGACATCGGAGGAGAATGTTTGATGCTAATACATGGAGAACATAAACACCCTAGGCCACTCTCCTTAGTCAAGTCACATGGCCATCGGAGGAGAGTTTCTTCCTGATGTTAATACATGGAAAACATCAATTCCCTAGACAATTATCCTTAGCCAAGTCACATGGCCATCAAAGGAGAATGTATGTCCAATGCATATGTACCTTGAGTCTTCATCGATCCTTTTCAAGTCACATGATCAAGGATAAAGACTATTCCTGGGCCATTCTTCTTATCCAAGTCGCATGGCCATCTAAGAATAAAATACCATTCTCCTTAGCCAAGTCACATGGCCATCTAAGGAGAATGTTTGCCACTCTCCTTATCTCAGTCACATGGCCATCTAAGGAGAGTGTCAGCCTAATACTTCCATCTGGAGAATCATTAACACCTAGAGTCTTTGTCGGTGGTAAGTCACATGACTAAGGATAAATACTATGCCTGGGCCATTCTCCTTAGCCAATTCACAAGGCCATATGAGGAGAATGTATGCCCGATGTTGCCCTAAACATCAACACTCCCTCTTAGTGAGGGATACATTTTGCATCACGCCAATATCATCTCTAGATATTAAAGCTTCACTAATCCTTTCTATATCATTTCTCAGATGAAGTGAAATTTGATGTCAATTTCCTAATCAAATAGTTCTACAAGAATTTCTCGGAGCCACACTGCTTCACGATTTGTGACACTCACTATGATATACTTTGTCTATGCTATACTAAGTGCTACAGATACTTTCTTTCCTAAAATCGTAATTGATCCCAAGTTGAAGCAGCACCCTAAGGTGCTCAATTTGTCTACTACACTCCCTACCTAGTCAGAATCTATATATCCTTCACTTCACCACCTGAGACATATCTAAGGCCATATCCAATTGTACCATGCAGGTACCTTAGCACATGCTTTGTTGCAACCCAATGGTAGTGTCTCGGCTCTACCATAAACTGGTTCAAGGTTCTTACTCCAAAGAAAATATATGGCCTGGTGTTAACCAGGTACAACAAGGATCCAATCAATTACTTGTACATCATGGCATCCACCAAATCTGAATATGAAGAAAAATCACTCAACTTCTTTAGATTTTTCTCCATAGGTGTAGCCATGGACATGCAACCCATCATATCAAACCTCATCGATATCCCCTAACTGAGGAATACCTCATCTTATCTTTGTCACACCTCCAATACTAAGAAATAGTACATACGGCCAAGATCCTCCACCTCGAATTATAAGGTCAACTCCCTCTTGCTCTTGACAATGAGCCACTCTATTCCCATGAGGAATAGATTTTGAACATATGGCATCAAGATCAATGGATCATCATCAAAAACCTTGTGGTAAAGGTTGGGATCTGCATCATTCTTTCTTAAAACCAAAATCATCTAGTATCCATCGATTCTGGAGTACCACACTCCATTTGAAACATGACTCCCTCTAAGTTTGTACAATCTTAGGAGCAATCTGTTCCATCTGCATCTACTAACCTCTTCCAAAGTCTTGATCATGTATGAACTGTCCTAGGAGGATGTTCCTCCCTACTCAATCTGAAGGGTTGACTCCCTCTTAACATGGGCCCCCTCTGAGCCGATACTTTTTGGGGCCACCTGCCTCACTACTGGTGGAGCCACCTGCTCCTCATAACTCTTTGCATCCTACAAAGTTTCACAAAGACATGTTGGCCTCTTCCTGGAAACAACAACATCCATAGGTAGATATAATGGCTTTGTTGGTTCCTCTTGATAATATCAAGGATGAATAAATAAAATATATGGTCATCCTTCAGAGCCTTCTACTCCTCACTATCAATCTCCATATGAGACTCTCTATATCCCACAAAAGTATCCTTCTTTCCAAAAGGTTCTAACTTCTTCCTTATATTCTTCAACACATGGTAGTATATTGTCATGTCCACAACTCCATGTATGGCCATTATGTTCCATGTCTTAAACTAGAGATAATCTAACTTGTTTCCTTCTGCAACTTTCACCATTACTCCCTCTCAAAGTTATCACCTGTGACCTTCCTGGAAAAAAAAAACAAGAACAATGACAAGAACAAGAATACAACTTTTCTAGTGTTGTGACCAATCATTCCTTCACGTTAACCTACCCAAAACAAGACAAGAACATAAAAACATTTCCATGGAATTTCAAAAATAACCTTCCCAGGCTACGAACAAGAATAAAGAGCATCTCCTAAGCAAGAGAGTAGATCAATTTTATTTTCAATTAATTGCATCATTAATAATGAGCAGTGAATATTTATAAAAAGATCGATAGTTCATAATATAATTTCCATCAAATAGATCAGATGAAACCAGTTGTTCATAAGATATGAAGTAGGTTGGAATTGTTCACAACAATGATAAGATCCCAACAGATTCTATAACAGTATTAGATACCAATTCATAGTGATAGTACCAAGTAGTGATAGGACTCTTAAAGGTTTTTATTACAACTATAGAACACACTAAAAAATGCAGCAAATATTAAATATGCTATGAAAATCAGAAGCACGTCAATCTAAACAATCAAACCTGGAACCGGATACTCTATTTCCAATTGTTCTTTTCCTTATTGTTGTCTGCAAAAGGGGCTTGCACAACCTCTTTCTTCTTGACACCTCATATCCGCCCTTGATCTCACCTCAAAAATATCCTTCAATTCACTTCAAACCAAATCTGCAACTCCTCCAATATGGTCCTGTAGCTTACACTAGAAAAAAATTCAAACTGCACAAAAAAACTCGTCTTTGAATGCACATCGAATAGGTCTGAAATTTGGCCTAAATGACCTCAAGAAGCCCTCTGAAATTCACCTTAATAACTTCAGTAAATTTATCTTGAATCTCAATCAAAACAGATCTTGTAACTTTCACTAAGCCTGGCATCAAGATAGATCTTAAATGATCAAGAAATTTTCCTCAAACTAAGGTTTAAAATTTCCTTAGATCTGCATTAGAAATGTGCCTCAGATAAGACCTCCAAACAGGTCTGAATTCGCCTCAGGATAAGTCATATATCAGGTCTAAATGTGCCGTAGAGAGGTTCAGCCTAACTGCTTCAAAACCTACCTATAACAGACTTCAGCTATTTGTCAATACAGATCAAAAAGAAACTTAGCTTGTCCTTCTTGTTCTCCTGAAGTGGTGGATTAATGACTGTACAGTGGTAATATTTCAACTAGCTCTGAAACCATGTTGATTTTTTAGATTCTCAGTTCTTGATAGTTATTGTGTTATGATTAAAAAACTAGATTTACTTCATACCACAATTATCATAGAATAATTATACACTAAAAATATCAACTATATCAATGCAGCGGAAACAACAAGATCTATAAATATTAACCAAACACAGTATATACAATAACACAAGATTTTATCCTGGGAAAATCAATCCTTGGGAGAAAACCCAACAACCTTTCTTAGAGGAATCAATTCAAGAGTTTAAAATATTACCACCATAAGAAATAGACCAAGAAATAATACAAAGTCACCTCCCAAGACTAGCCCAACTCTCCTAGAGGTAGCACACAATATAGTACACCCAGAAATTGTAGTTGCGGCATCTTCTTCCCTTGCATTAGACATGCACCTTCTTTTCTTTGAGAGAGATAGCTAAGTGAGTGTGTACAAATGAGAAGACGTCACCTTTATTTATATTGGTTCAGTAACTCTAGTGGGTATGATTTCGCTTCCTAGATATTTAATTTTCCTTTATTATTTTCCAGTGGGACCGACTTTTCTTCTAGGGTCTTCAATTTCACTTTATTATTTTCCTGTGGGGCCAACTTCTCTTCTATGGTCTCTTATTTATTCTCATACTTATTTAATGATGTAGAAGGTTATTCTTGTATTTCTTTATGGAAAATGATTGCCTGAAGTTGAAAAAATTCAATAGTAAAATCATTCAAGATCGATGTTTCTTGGATAACATTATCTTTTGGGTCTGGGCCTTCTTTCCATTTGATGTTCCTCTCAAATATATCTATGTTTACCCTCCTCTTTTGATTTTGGCATTTTTTTCTCAATATATTTAGTCTTATGGCTATAGTAATATTCTACAACTACTACAACTGCACATTCAACACCTATCCCAAGTGATGTGAGTGAGAAACTTCCTAGTATAGATACCAAGGGAGTGCATTCTTCCAAGGGAACTGTAAGCATACTAATGTCATGGTTTGTTATCACATTTGTATTGATTTGTTCATGTTCTTCTCCAAACGGTTTAGTAGCTTTTATGTTTCCTTCCTTGTCTCTCTCGTCTAGATATTGGTTTTTTCTCCTCTCTCACATCTTTTGTTGAGTTTCAGCCTTATTTTGTTGTTGGTACCTCTCTTCATATTCGTCTGCCTTCCTAGAAAATTTCGCATCCTTTCGTTTCCTAGTATGTTCCTCGGCTTCACATTTCTCCTTATCTTGTTGAAGCAATGTTTTAAACTGTTATATTCTCAAAACTTTGTTTGCATCTTCATATTTTTTGAATTGTTCCCTGACCAAGTCACTAGGGAGCTTGTTCAATACTTCTTCAAAATGTGTAGCTCCTCGGAAAACATCCTAGCATATATGTCCTAATGAGGTGTCGGCAATGTCAATTTGACATCTTTCAAGTGATCATACACTACATTCTGAGGTTCATCCCCCGTATTTTCTTCAGTGCATAGACATATTTCTTGCAATGTTGTTCTTGCTTTTCTGCCTGTTTTTTGTTTAGGAGAGAGTATTGTTCTATGTGAATAGGAAAAATCATCCAATACCTCTTATTCTTCTCTAATAGATATGTTGTAACCCCTTTGTCTACTATTTGATACACCACTCTGTGGGCCAACAATTTATCAGGTACATACTTCGGTAGCAGATTAGGTGGTCTTGTAGCTCCATAAATCTAACATATCTATAGTATTTGGTCATGTACCAATCCCCTGTCCCTTTTAAAGCTTTAATGCCACTAGGAGATATTTGGTGAGGGTGAACCCAAAAACTTATTTTGTGTAAGGGGGCCATAAAATAATCACAAATATCATAAAGATGGTTCTTGTTGTTCTCTTCCCATAATCGAGAGAAATATTCATGAATTAGAGATTTACTCGAATCCTGGACCCAATTAAAAGAAAGAAATACATGTCTTACACAGGCTACATCTATGAGATAATTTGTCATATAAAACCTAGGTTTTTTCATACATGTAGCTTCCTGAACTCAAGTTGATATTTTGAATGATAAAATGGTGTCCCAATTCATTGCTTTCTCGGTTTTGAGCACCATATAGGCCATCGAAAACCATTCCATTCTAAAATGGGTGTTGGTGTCTTCTCCATAGAGTTTGCATATCATTGTGTTCAAAATCTTGTAGGGATATTTTAGGTAGAGCGTAGGAACATTTTTTTCTCCTCGTTTTACTAGCCATTCTTCATCCACCAACCAATCTTCCATCAGTGTCTCAAAGTCCTTGTGATCTATCATGAACTCGTCTAAGAAGGATTCATCTAGGGAAACAATAGGTTTAGGATGTTTATATTGGATCCTAAGGTCCTCTACTCTGAGATACACAATAGGTTCACCGGCATCAATGGCTATCATCCCAGTCTCTTTATGTATCTGCATGAAGCACCATATCACAGCAAAATTGTAATGGAAGAGGCTTGGGTGAGCTGCAGCAGTATGTATCCCACTAAGTTTAATATTCATGTATTATTCAATGTATTCCTCCTCGGTTGGATACCTATCATCATGGAACATTTCATATATCTCTGCATATGCCACATAATCTTCTATGCTATCATGGTTGTTTGTATCTATAATGTTGAAGGATTTTTTGCTCGAAACATTAGCAGGACCAACAATGTCTTGGGCCTTTATTCTATGGGTCTGCATTGTGGATAATATGTCACCTTCATAAATAGACATTCAAAATAAAATCACTTCTTCGTTTTAACTGTAGACAAGAATACCTTTCTAACTTATTCAATATATACATGCTAGCCTAAGAAGAAAACCCACAACATAAATTCCTCAGTTCTTCTCCTTAAAAAAGATTCCTTAGCTCTTAGTATTTTTCATGATCGAGTTTATGCTTATTGTGTGTTTCCAAGATTGTTCTATTATTACTTCTTGCTCAGACTATAGAGAAATCAATGTCATTTGTGATACAACTAAGACCAAGTCAAAGGTGTATTGTATTTCATTAAATTTGTTGTCGAGGTGATTAATTATGTATTATCATTAGCGTACATTAGAAACGATGGGTTTAGGAGGGAAATGAATCCTCTATTGGAAGTATTAATTGGGAAAGGTCATTCAAAGAGAACAATTTCTCGACCCTCTCATCAGCGATGATTGCAAAAGAATTTTTGCAACCTCTCCATATCATCCTTCGATTACAACGAGACTGTACGAGTAAAATATATCAATAGGATATCACCACATACCCACATATGGTTGTTTTATACCATTTTCAAAATATTGTGGAGAGGTTGGACCTGGTTGGTCCTCGTGGTGGATTTAAGACCAATCATATATTGACATTTAAGCACTTAACCAGGAGGCCATTGTTGTCATCGGGATATTTTATTTGCAGGTAAAGCTCGCATAGTAATTTCCCCGACGATGATGTTATAAAGGCATTGTGATCAGGATTTCAGTTTTGAGTGCGTTGAAGGGTGGGGGTTAAAGCGACGAAGAGGATATAAAGGTTAATATTAAATTAATCGAACAAGGAGGAGATGAATTTTTTAAGTTGTCAGTGGTTCCCTTGGCCATCGTTTGGAGTTTGCACGGTAGTGTAGGAGTGGTTTGGAAAGACAAACATAAATATTAGTGAAGAGATCATATTCTTTGTTTTGGGTGACCATATGCAAACAATAATCTCGTAAGTGGATAAATAGTCAAGTAGGTAAAGAGTATTGTCTTGCCAAAATTTTAGTAGTATGAGTCCCCTCCAAAACTAATGGTTTTGGTGGGGGTGTTGTGTTATCACAACACCATATTTCCTTGGCCTCCAAGTATTGCAAACCAAGGAAGGAATTTTTCTTTCCCAATCTAAGTATGCTTGTGATCTTCTTCGCCAATTTCACATGGATGATTCTAAACCAACCCCTTCTCCCTTCCAGTATAAAGTCAAACTTGTTGCCACCTATACTACTCCCGAAGTTAATTCCACCTTGTACCATCGATTATTTGGTAGACTCTTATATTTGAGACATACCCATCCTGATAATTCCTTTCTCGTTGGTATTGTTGCCTGGTATATGCAAAACCCCATGAAATCCATTGGAAAGTAGATAAAAGGATACTTCAATATTTCCGAGGTAAAATTCAGTTTGGGATACATTACATTTCAGGGGGGACTCCTTTGTTGGTTGGTTTCACTGATTAGGATTGGGTCAGTAACCCCGATGATTGAAATTCTACTTTAGGATATGTTTTCATCCTTGATTTTAGACCTGTCACTTGGGCTTGTAAGAAACAATTAATATTTTTAGTTCTTCAGTAGAAGCAGAGTATCAAGAAGAGGCCAATGCAATTCAAGAGGCTTTGTGGCTTCAACCAATACTTTCATAGTTTGGATTCCAACAATAGCATCTAAATACCCTCTGGTGCGAAAATCATATTTCCATCAAGCTCACCAAATATCCAGTTCAACATCACTAAAAAAAACACATTGATACACATATGCACTTCATCAGAAATCTCATTCATGATCGATTTATTGAAGTGTTCTTTTTCCCTACAAAAGATCAAGTTGCAAACATTTTCACAAAGTCTCTTATAGAAGCCAAGTTTTCCAAACTTCGGTTTATCTTAGGAGTTAAAAAAAAATTCAATAAGGGGGGATAGGCTCTAATTCCTCCTTCCTTCTCCTATCATGTCGCCTTTGTAAATCACTTAATCCTATCCCAAGTTTTTCTTAAGGGGAGATGTTAGGATATTTAGACACTTAGGAATTAGTTAATATCAACTTGGTCTAATGTGTCGTTAAGTTATAGTGTGTTTCATTAGTATGCATTAGTATGAATTTGTAATCCAATGGTCATGATATCTTTTATACATAGAGTGATTTGAAAGATCATATTATCCTCGATATTAATGTCTACATTGATTTGTGGCTTAACACCCAAATGGTTTGATCCGGATTATTTTTGGCACGAAATGAGATCGGAGATATAATAAATAAATGCACAGAGATATCACATATATTCAATAATATAACATAAATGTATCAAATATGCAACCATAAACATAGATATATAGTAATACATGATTTCTATTAATGAAATAAATGTATAGAGACTGTAAAAATACAGAGTGAAAGACTCGCTAGAATGGTGGCAGCTTATCTCTGAGAAGAGATGT
>JZKD02S1614685.1:68361-86140 GCA_000966675.3 Picea glauca | reverse complement strand
AAGACTCGCTAGAATGGTGGCAGCTTATCTCTGAGAAGAGATGTGACGGCTACTCGCATTCGCAAGAAGATGATTACAATGAGGCTCTGAAGGCATTTTTACAATAAACAGGAATTCCAAAAACCCTAGACATTCAAAAACCTAACCCTAGGAGATGAAGCAACAAAAGTCATGTGGGCCCCATTTGGGTAAGTTAGTACATCAACTTCCCGGGGTCATAACGTTTGCATACGATCTTTGTTTTAGGCGTATGAGAGCTCATTGGAAAGGTGTCATCGAGGAGATTCATTTTGGGGCATAAATGATTCCTTTGGCTATCATTTAAAACCTCTATCTCGAAAAACCTTCATTTAAGCCCTCAAAATGGCCCCGGAAGCTAAAACTTGCTAAAAATAGTAAATTGCCAAAATTGCCAGAAAATTGTTTTGAGCCAGTTGGAAAAGATGGGTGGCCACCGATATCCACCTGGAAAACTCCTCCCTCCTTAGGAAGCAATGGTCTCCATTGCATTGAGTTCTTGGGGGAGAGGGAAAAGCATTTGTTGGATCTTCATCTTAGTGAGCTACTTGTATTGTTGGAGACGTCGCGATGCTTAGTTTGTGGAAGTCTGTCATGAACCTGTTGAAGCTGAGGTTGTTCAACAAGTCGAACTACATGAGAGGAAGGTGTGCAGAAGGAATCTTTGTGCTTTGTTGCAACCTTGTCGACCTGCTTCTGTTGGATAGAAGGTGCAAGGGGCGAGGTTGTAATGGTTGCAATGTCCTTATGTTCCCCTTTTGAACAGATTGTGAAGAAGCTGAATTTTGTAGTATGAGATACTACCTTGCGACACTTTTTAGGTGGAACAATAGTTGGAACTACCTCTGGTATTATGTAGAGATGAGCCCCCAAAGTACCAATGACACTACGGGGTCGAGACTCATAAATAGCATGGCGTCTCCACATATATGGTTGTCCCAAGAGAACATCACAGACATCTAGTGGGGAAACATCACATAATACCTCATCCTTGAAGGGTTGGATGTCGTATGACAATCGACACTATTGGCTGACACGGAGATCTACTCCTTGCTGAAGCCACCCGATGTTGTATGGCTGTGGGTGTGGTGTTGTCGACAATCCCAACTGTTTGATGACCTCTGCTGAGATGAGGTTTTTTTGGCCTCCGCTATCAACAATAAAATGCAGCGGGGTCCCCTTCACCCACATATGTGAATGAAAAAGGCGCTCCCCCTCTTCAGGATCTGTTG
The DNA here is from genome assembly GCA_000966675.3 of Picea glauca. Classification (NCBI taxonomy): domain Eukaryota; kingdom Viridiplantae; phylum Streptophyta; class Pinopsida; order Pinales; family Pinaceae; genus Picea; species Picea glauca. The sequence continues at coordinate 84,890 of JZKD02S1614685.1, read as the reverse complement.
GTTCTTCTAGTTGAATTATTGCGGTCGCGACAATAGCAGTAGGGTCTGCGTCAATGCTCTGTCCTTTACCAGTATTTTCAGAAACAGATTATGAATCAGGGTTTGGCTCCTTGTCTTTGATCTCGGCCACCAATGACTCTTTTGAGTGACATTCATCGGTGTTGTGCTAGGGGATTTTGTGGAAATCACACCATTTTCCGGTGTCTTCTTTGTCTTCCCGTGACCCTTCTTTTCTTGTGTCTTGGACTGGTTTTCGAGATACTGTTTGTTAGGGTCGTCTTTGTCATAATTTGGTTGTTGCGGATTTGCAGACCCAAATTTCCGTTTGTTCTTGTGCTTAAACTTCTTCTCAATTTTAACAGCATATCGATAAGCAGCACCGAGTGATGAGATGTCCAGAAAATCCATTTCAATCTGGATGTATCTATGTAGAGCCCCACGGTATTTCAGAACCAAATTTTTCTCAGAGTCTTTGATACCCAGCTTGGTGCGCAAGGTATGGAAGGTATTGGTGAACTCCGAAACTTCTTGGCCCCTCTCTTACCACAGTGTGGTCCATCTCATGTACTGGTCCTCATATTTGCCAACAGGGTAATATTGTTCCTTTACCGCATCCACACAAAAAATCCCAAGTGGGATCGGCCCCATATATTCCAGTCTCCTCTGTGGAACTTTGCTCCTAGTAAGTTTCCCACCAATGTTTGACATGAGGGAGAGCTTTAAGGAGTGTGAAGGTGATATTTTCTTTTTCGGAAAAATTGTGAACAGAGAAATAACCTTCTAGCAGAGTTAACCATTTTTCTAGGGCTTTTTCATCTATCTGTCCTTCAAATATAGGAATATCAAAATTAACTTGTACCTTGAAAGGAGAGGTGCCTCCAAAGTGGCTACTTGATGAATATGTGTCTAATGTTATCAGCAGGCATTTAAGGATGTGGGAAAAATTCTACATCATTTTGTCCCTCTATCACGTGAGAGCTTGCTCAAGCAACAGATTGATAGGATCGTCTGCTCCGTCATTTTTATTTTCTTTTTCCATTGAGGGTTTATTAGGTGTGAGAGAGCGATTGTCTTCAAGAAAGACAAGCTCGAGACCCAACTTGCTATACTCAGACCTCGTCGGGGACATGCACTAAAAAAATGATTAAGACCAGTCTGCTCTGATACCACTGATCTGGATTATTTTCGGCACAAAATGAGATCGGAGATATAATAAAGAAATGCACAGAGATATCATAGATATTCAATAATATAACAGAAATGTATCAGAGATGCAACCATAAACACAGATATATAGTAATACACGATTTCTATTAATGAAATAAATGTACAGAGACTATAAAAATACAAAGTGAAAGACTCACTAGAATGGTGGCAACTTATCTCTGAGAAGAGATGTGACGGCTACTCACATTCACAAGAAGATGATTACAATGAGGCTCTGAAGGCCTTTTTACAATAAACAGGAATGCCAAAAACCCTAGACATACAAAAACCTAACCCTAGGAGATGAAGCGCCAAAAGTCATGTGGGCCCCGTTTGGGTAAGTTAGTACATCAACTTTCCGGGGTCATAACTTTTGCATACGATCTCCGTTTTAGGCGTATGATAGCTCATTGGAAAGGTATCGTCAAGGAGATTCATTTTGGGGGATCAATCATGCCTTCAACTATTATTGAGAACCTCGATCTCGAAAAAACTTCATTTAGGCCCTCAAAATGGCCCCGGAAGTTAAAACCTGCTAAAAATAGTAAATTGCCAAAATTGCCAGAAAATTGTTTCGAGCCAGTCGGAAAAGATGGGTGGCCACCGATATCCACCTGGATCATGGTTTGTGATCTCTATTTTAATAGCATGGAGGGTCATTTGTTGATGATCGACTGTGAGAAAATCTCTTGTAAAATATTTTTATTTTTCATTAATAAGTTGCCTCAAGAGGCCACATTGATTCAGTTCATGGATGTTTCCCCACATTGGGGTTTTACTACATAAAAAAATCAGTGTGTTGATATTTTATCTGGTTGTGTGAGTGGTTACTGAAGGTGTTCATCCTCTGTTGGAATACCCTGCATTTTCGAACAGGTTGGTCATCCCTTCTTAAAGATTTTTCATTTATGATCAAAGGGAATTGTGGGGAAGGTTCTACCAACTCTTCATCTAGATTATTATTATTCTATAGGGGTAATGTGAATAAAGTTTTAACGACCTTTATTTAAGCCTATTATTATCTTTGACTAAAAGACTAGGAAAGGGTCATCCAAACCTTCTTCAATATCATATATTTATCATAAGTAGAAATCCTAAAGAATGGTTAACTGACACTAATTGTATCTTAATACTTGTTGAGGGAGAATATTGGAAAGGGCCTATATACCCTTCCTCTATATTAATATTTTTGTTGAGGACGACCTTCAAGAAGGGTAAGACAACCCTTCTACAGTATTATGATTAACAGTATTTGACTTCAATGAGCTATCTTGATTAGCATGATAATTTCTCAAAGATATATGATGATATACTTTTGGATGGAAGGCCAAAAAAACTCCAAGAAATTATTTTTCCCCCTTGGAGGGCACAAGGAAGGTTCGACCAACCCTTGCCACATTACCTTATAAATAGAAATATAATGAAATGATCAATTGAAACTGGCTCGTATAATGTTTTAGTTTCATATTTTACATTTTCATTTTCCATGAGATGTTATGTTTATCTTTATAAAATGTATATATCAAATTATTCCATTTAAAACAATTTGCTCAGTTAAATGCAAGTAAAAATTGTTAAGGCTTGTCAATCTCATCCAATTCAAGGAGAATTGTTTCTTCAAGTAGTAGTAGACCACATCATGGGAGAATTCACAAAAGAATGGTGTATTGAATTAGACAAACCACCAAACTTCTACATAGATTTAGAAAATGGTTGATGCAGGAGAATCAAGAGCATGGCTACGGGTATGTTGAAAACCCAAGATGAGGATGATGATTATGGTGATGAAAGGGGAATAAAGGTACACGTATGAAGATTATGACAGAAGAATGGTTGATGAACCATGTACGAGAAAGAGTTTCCTAGTGAACTAGTGTATACAATGGCTAGTTACCCATGTATTCTAGTGGATGGCTACTCTTGTATATGGAATTCAACTTATATTTATAGTTGCAGGTACAAGATAGAAAATAGAGAAGATTAAGAATGAAGAAGACCAAAGATCGTGGAAAACTGAAAAATAATACCAAGGGTGAGGAAGATACAGAACCTAGAAGAGAAAAGGGACCAATTTAATGACGATTTCTCATGAAGAAGGGGGCATTCCTATTTGTAATGTTTAATGCAAATATGAATAAAAATGTAATAATGTAGACTAATTATAGAAGTCTATATAAGAATGAGATATGGAGAGAAATGAGTATATGTAGGGATGAATATTGTTGAGAGAATCACGAAGATCTTATGGACAGATCATAGGAGATATTTAGGGATATAGTTGAAGAAATAATGGAACAAATTTTATAATTATGATGTATTTGTTATGGTCACCTCATATTATATAAATGAACCATTTGTAAAATAGTGTAACATTGAGAAATGATTGTTTAATAAAATTTCCCCTTCGGGGGTTTGGGATTATATTTTCCAACACCCCTTACTTTGTGTGTGTTTTCAGGTGCATGTGTTGTGTCATCAATGGTTCGCATAGATCATGTGATTTAAGGTCCATAATAGTGGATAGGTTTTATGTGAGAAAAGGTTCATAAGGTTTGTCCATAGAAAGTCATTTTTTCCCACTAGAATCTACCATGGCAGTGCCTTGTCCTCCAGGTATGATCGATGGTGTGAAATAGATATTTATATATTGTTGGTTAGAAAATGGTGTGCACATTTCATGTGAGTAAAGGTCCATAAGAGTGAATAGGTTTCATGTGAGCAAAAGTTAATAACGTTTTTCAATAGAAAGTCATTGTTCCTCATTCCCATGTGCCATGGGAGTTCCTCATCCTACATAACATGGCCCCTTTGCTTCAATAAAGTGTTTTCATGGGCTTGTGATGGTCGGGAATGAGTTGAGTAGGGTTTTCTATTATTTACAAAGGAATGCATCAATAAATAAATAAATGTTTTTTAAAAAAGAAACATCATCTTCATCATTGATTAGGAATCAAGATAACTCCTTTATCAAGTTTAAATCCTTTCCTTTTCAAAAGACATTTTCTATAGCAATTATTTTCACTTTTCAAATAAGAGGATGGCTAAGTTCTTTCATTATGGATAAAGAAGAATGCACTCATGTATTATATATCCATTTGAAAGTGATCAATGAGTTTTTCAAAGTGTAATAAGAAAATTTATCTAATTTGCAGATTCAATGTATTTTATCCATTATCTACAATTCCAATTGGATAGACTAACTCCAAATAGACTCCAACATATATGACAAGTCTATGTTCATCAGATTCTTTATTGTAAATTTCAACAACATAAAAGATCGTAGAGGTGGCCTATGGTTTTAAGATAGAGTTGGTCTCTTCTTCAAACACATGGTTTTCGAATTTCAAACCTACTTCAACATCCATTTCCTCAACCCTAGTTAGGGTGAGATTGTTAAATCTACCCCTCCACTTGTGGGGAAAGAAAGCCTAGAAGAAATTGGGAACTCTTTGGGAAAAAAAAATTAAGATAGATCCAAGATAAGAGAATAAACACATATTTTCCTATGCTAGAATATGTGTAGAACTTGATCATAGTAGAGTTTCACCAAATAGAATCATTGTAGAGTGTGAAAATTATAAATAAAACCAGTAACGATTACAAAAATATAGCTTTTACATGTATAAGAGTTGCCTAAAGGGAAATTATTCTCAAGGAAAAAGGACTAATATGCTCATTGACTAAAAGGATTTGATGGTGGATCCCCAAGGATCTAATAGTGAATCTCCATTAGATGGCACCAAGAAAAAAATGCAGAGATGTCAAACTCCATAACTTTGGTAAATGTCTCACAACAACTCCTTCTACTTATGTTCATTGCAAACAATAAAATTGGCCTCTTTAAAATTGTGAATTGTATATTTTCTCTTTGAGAAGCAATTCCTTCTACAATATGCAACATGTTTCCAAATCAAGAAGAGATTGAAGTTGCATATTAAACATTGGAAATCAACTTTTCAAAAGGATTTAGGAAGAAGTACAACACAAATAATGAAGAAAATAATGCAAGAAAGAAATATGTGATACCCATTGATGTGCCCAAATTACACATCTTAAAACGATGGCCACAAATCACCAACTCCCACACACAATTATATGCATTTAACTATTATATGTAATTATATGCATTTAACTAGAGCGAACATTACTCCCAACCACAAATTAACTTATGAAAACAATCACACATTACATTTAGAAGTAATCACACATTAAAAAAAGGGTGAAATCATATTTTATTCATATAATACAACATAACAAAAAAGTTTACAACATTTCAACGTTGTAAGTTTGTTGGTATGAGAAATATTCAAATGTAACATTTATTTAATCAGTCACTTAAACTTAAAAACACAATTTAATATCTCACATAATCGAGTTTAGAATTTGATGAATAATATTAGAAAAAAATATTACCAATCAATTTTATATTATTTATAATGATGTTATTTATAGTATTGCATTGTGGTTAGTAATTTAAAACAATAAATAAATTTACTCATAAAAATAAATAATCTAATTATTTAAGAAATTGATTTTTTAATGAAAATATATGTTTTATGTTTTAATAATATGCTTTATGTTAAAATGATATTTCATTCTTATTTCTATATGTGTTCTATAATTTAGAACAAATCAATAAAAATTCCTACAGGTTTAACCTGATATTATAGTTGGAGTGTCGTTGAAATTAGTCACACGAGTATTTATATTTATATTTATATCTTGCTCAATCTTGAAAACAAATACTTGAGACTTATTATTTTACAAATTTGCAACACAAGGAAAAAATAAACCGCCGTGGTGAGAATAGATATGAAACAATGATCAAAACAAGAAAATTGTCTTAAGGAGTCTAAGTTCAATTGTGAAGATGCAATATGGTATAGATTTTGGTGAAAGTTATTCTTTGTATTGGAAGAATTATATGAGGAACCTAGGAGTCCAAAAGGGAAAGAGATGCTAAAAATGAGTTTGATAGTGGTGTAAAATAAGTGCAAGGACCTTGAAAAATGGAGGTTGAATTTTTCATTTGAGGTTATAAGTTGAAAAAAGCTATTGGAGTACTGGATAAGTATTGGGGTTTCATAAGATTTGAATATGCGTTTTGTTGATATAACTAGCTATTTATATAATTGATTTTAAATTTAATGAGGAAGTTAATATTGATGTCTTACTTATTAATAAAGAGATTTAACTAACTATGTTATATAATGATTTTGAATTTAATGAGTAGTGGATAAGTATTGGGGTTTCATAAGATTTGAATATGGGTTTTGTTGATATAACTAGCTATTTATATAATTGATTTTAAATTTAATGAGGAAGTTAATATTGATGTCTTACTTATTAATAAAGAGATTTAACTAACTATGTTATATAATGATTTTGAATTTAATGAGGAAGTTAATATTGAACACTAGTCACTCTGAACTCCCTCGATAGTGACACCAGATTAGTGGAGAGAGTTTCCCTAGATTAATTACAATGAGGAAACGACATGCTTTGAGCTTTATGGTAGTCAATGATGGAGCAACACCTCCCAACCTATGAATGAGATATAGATAACACAAATTGGAAAAGAAGAAGACTATCCTACACTACAAGGAAAAGACCCTATAGTGGAGGTTTTTGTGAAAGCCCCTATAAAAATAGCCCAAAAATTTGTTTGTAGCGGAGGTGCACGGGTGGATGTTTTAGCGGAAGTTTTTTTAACAGTGCATTTATAGGTCTATATCGCATCGTTGTGCCACCATAAATCAATGCATTGGTGATAATAGACAATGGTGCATCATTGCAGAGTTATTTAAAAAAAAAATAGAAAACAATGGTGTGCATCATATAAAAGAAGCTCGCGAGAACTGATGCACACTAAATGGGCGCATCGGTGCGCAACAAATAGGTGCATTGTCTTTTCATTTTTCCTTTTTAAAATGAATAACTGTGTGTCGTTGTCCCTTGGGCGTATCGGTGCGTTCCAAACTAGTGAACCATCGTAGGGTTTTTTTTTAAATAACTGTGTGTTGTTTACAGTGATGCACAACCAGAAATCAACATGTCGATATTAATAGACAATGGTGCACTGTTGCAGAGTCATTTAAAAAAATAAGAAATAATGGTGCGCGTCATATAAAAGAAGCTCACAAGCATCGATGCACACTAAACGGACGCACTGGTGCGCAACAAACAGGTGCACCATCTTGTGTTTTTCCTTTTAAAAATGCATAATGGTGCACCATTGTCCCTTAGGTGCATCGGTGCGTTCCAAACTAGTGCACCATCACAGGGTTTTTTTTAAAGAATGGTTTGTTGTTTACAGCAGTGCACTTAACGCAAGCGCACCAGAACACAGGTAAAAAAAACAACTGGCGATAAAAAACCATTTGTACCATTTCCGGTGTAGAGAAGCTCTCAAGCACTAGTGCCACCTTTTCCCAATTGAACTGCATTGTCGTCAGTGCTTCCGTTTCTTTCCTTGTTTTCATTCAATGCTCGGTTCATGGGATTCTGATTTTTCCATACATCGGGCAAATTTGGTTTTTTTCACTATATCCCAACCATGCCTCCTCGACGAGAAAATTTCCAGGTAAATTCTTTATTTCTTTGTACATTGAATTTTTACCGAATTAAATTGTGAAATTGAGTAAAATTTTCATTGTTTTTCAAAAAAACATTATGCACGGTGCGTTCTAACCGTTCGGCTTGCACCACGCGCAGAAATGTATAGTTTGTTTTCGCCAATGCATCGTAATATGGAACGAACTGGTGCATACTTATAAATGACGCACCAGTGCATTCATAATAAATGATGCACCATTGAAAATATATAGTTTCCATTAAACGGTGCGTTGTTTATAGTGAATGCACCAATGTGTTCATAATAATATACGCACCATTGAAAATAGATAGTTTTTCAATAAGTGTGTCCTCTATAGTGAACGCACCAGTGTGTACACAATAAACTACGCATCATGGACATTATTTTGTTTTCCAGTCAGTGCATGGATTATACATAACGAACTAGTGCACCAACATGGATAGGGCACACCGTTTAAAATGAGTGTTTAGTTTAAGTGGTGAGACGTGATGAATGAAACGCACTGGAGCGTTGTAGTATCTAGATGCGCCACTTTAAAGAGGCATCGTACTTTCACAATGAGTTGTATACAATGGGGTGCACTGGTGCATTGATAATTACTACACACCCTCTAAAATAAATTACATCGTGCATGCGGTGCGTAAGATATGTGTGCGCATCGTGGGTGGTGCTTTACTATTTTGCAAGTGCACTAAAGGTTAAATTTTTATTTTTTTGAAAAAAAATTATGTTTGCATATTTTGAAATAAATTTCTCATTTACTAAAAAAAAGTTATGTTTTTATGTATGATGTTAATGTAATTTGTATGTTAATTATGCAGAGACGTCAGCGCATGGATTTGACCGGTACAATATGGTTTGAGAGTGGGAGGCCAGAGGGAGGGAGAGGGATTTGTACCCTCGGCCTATTACTGTAGCTGCATGGCTCCTCTTGAGGAATGTAGGCTTCCTCAAGTACTACGAGGAGGTTACATTCTTGAAGGGTAATTTCGCCTTTCTTGCACAGCTGATCCGTCGATGGGATGCCCATCAACAGACATTCAAAGTCATTCCTCATCAGTGGTACCATCCCAATGAGGAGGATATTTATTTTATCACTGGGATATCTAGGAGAGGGGAGGATTTTCCCCAGTTTCTTGATGTGAAATGTCCCTTTCCAAATAGGAGCTCCAGAGAGGAGGCGTAATCGTCTAAACCGCCATGTTAGACTATAGCCAGGGCCAATGAGGGGTAAACAAGGTTACTAGAGGTCACTCCAGTCACAGGTGTTATATTCAGAAAGTGACATTGAGCTAAAAAGGGTTAAAATCACTTTTAAGTCATTATGAGCTAAAAATAGAAGTCAACAGTGAATTAGGGTTTCAACAATGATTTAGGGTTTTGGAAGTCAATAGTGAATTAGGGTTTCAGCATGATTTAGGGTTTTGGAAAGCTATAAAGGAAGGGTCAGCGACCTAATTCATCATTATGCAGGTTATGACTTGTCATTGAGGAGAAGAGGCGCATCTCAGGAGAGATAGTTCAATGTATTCCAGGAGGAAGACACCAGTTGGCTGATTTCGGTATTGAAAGACACACCCTAGTCATCAGGAAGATCATCCAGGTCTTCCATCATTCTTCATTGATTCCGCAGTGCTCCCATATTCCAGGTATTATCTTTTAGTTTCTTATTTGTATTCCGGCTAAGATCCTTTTGTCTTTGATCTAGCTGAGTGTTGTTATTTTATTCAGCCACAGTTGCTTATTTGTATTCAGCTAAGATCCTTTGTTTTTTGATCTAGTCAAGTATTGTCAGTTTATTCAGCCGCATTCGGCCATTTTGTAATCCACAGAGATATCATAATACAAAATTTGCAGTCCTTTGTCGCATTTATTATTTGTATGATCATTTATATGTTGTAAACATTTGGTCCTACACACACATTAGAAGTGTTTCCTAGACTAGCCAAGTCAAGAACATTACAGTGGTATCAGAGCTTTAGTCCTGCCAGCCTGTGACTAAAGACAATGAGTGCAGTAGAATACCCAGAGGGTCGTGAACACGTAGGTGACGAATATGTCACTTACAACAGGCATCAAGAAAGAAGGCATAGGCCTGATTTTCCCCCTTTTCCTCCTAGCTCAGAGGAAAAGGAAGAGGCACAAAAAGAAGCAAAGAGAAGGGCAGAGAATGAGGCTGAGCACGAGGAAGAGAGGATGCTAGGAGATAGATATGAGTGACTAGAGGGCAGTGGCAATGCCCCCGTAGATCTAGAGGAAAATTTCATGCATGTTAAAAATGATATGTTATCTAGTCAATGGACCATGTCTCAGTCCTTGGCACAGGTGGTTGATAGATTGGCTAGAGTGGGCACCCCAGATACACAATTCATGCATGCAGCACAGGGGAACTCAGGAGTAGGAAGTAGACCCCAGTCACCCTCTCGCACATACACCTCTACGAGTAGGATTCCCAAACCCTTGTTTCCCAGTTTACAGAGGGCACCCCCAGTAGTAGCACCGCCACTGATAGCACAGAGGCCACCCACTCATGTCGATGACATTGCAGAGCATAGGAGGGAGTATGCAGAATTGGGTCATGAATTCCATCAGGACATGACCTTAGTCGAGTACTGTGGACTCAGACTCAGGAACCGCCCCAGAGATCCGCAGAGGGGAGGACCACAACAACAACAGGGGCATAACCTCGATTTCATCTGAAAATTTGGGAAACTCACCATCCCTTCTTTCGATGGATCATCCAAATACACTACCATAGCTTGGGTACAGAAGCTAAACACATATTACAAGCTCAGCCAGATGACCGAGATAGAGGCCGTCAGTTTTGCAACCTTACACTTGGAGGGTGAGGCACATGAGTGGTGGTATCATGGACTGGTGACATTGGGTCACAATTGCATCACCTCCTATAGGGAGTTTACAGATAGGCTCATGGACAGGTTTGATAGGAAGGATCCCGAGATACACTTTAGGGATATATCCCAGTTGAGACAAATTGGCACAACAGAGGTGTTCATCATAGAGTTTCAGTGGGTAGCCATGGCAGTGATAGATATATCAGATCCCAGGCTGATCATGCTATTCACATAAGGACTCACAGAGCCTTTGAGAGGATGGGTGAAGGCATACAGGCCTCCCACTTTTCAAGATGCCATCCTTCGCACTCGAGATCTGGTAGACTCAGTGCCAAACACTAAAACTTTCTCCAAACCATTTGTTCCCTAGAGGGATTGAGACAGGAAGCCATTCCAGAGAGAATGGAAGGGAAAGGAGAAGGTGGATGACGAGACTAGGGGAGAGCTTATGAGGAAGAAGCTTTACTTCAAGTGCAAAGATCCTTAGGTCCCAGGCCATAGGTGCATGGGCAAGGGAGAGATTCATTATATTGAGGTAGCAGCAGACAATGTGGACAGTGAGGAGGAGGAGCAGGAGAATGGATCCACTAGTTCAGAGGAGGAGTCAGCACCAGCAGAGGAGAAGCCTCCCCATAGACCACCGACACTGGCAGGAACCCATCCTCCAGTAGTCCCACAACCGCCAGAATAGGTTAATAGGAGGAAACCAGCAAATGGAGGTGTCATAGCGACCCTTTCTGGTGTTCGCAGGTATGATACCCGCTGTATCAGAGGGATTATTCAGGGGCAACGGGCAATCTCCCTGATAGATGGTGGGGCCACCCACAACTTCATCGACACTTCACTAGTATTGAGACGGACACTTCAGACAGAGGATTTTGAGGGGTTTGATGTTGTGGTAGTAGATGGCCACACAGTGGAGTGTCTAGACAAATTTCCAAACTTAGAGATGAATTTAGGCAACTACATAGTGAGAGACACATTTTATGTGGTTGACCTATCGGACATAGATGTGGTGTTAGGAGTTCAGTGGATGATTACCTTGGGAAAAATCACTACCAACTACCAAACCTTGGAAATGGGATTCAGAGATCAAGATGGGAAGAAGGTAGTTCTAAGAGGTATGTTGATAGGAGCACCCAGGACAGTTTCAGCCAATAGGATGGAGAGGATATTTATACATGGGGAGGTAGCATATGCCGCAAAATGATTGATCACTACTCAGAAGGATTTGGAAGGTTGACAACAATACCATACAGAGATCAAGAATTTATTGGGACGACATCAGTAGGTCTTTGAGGAAATTCCACCAAGGAGACCACCTAACAGGGGGTTTGAGCACACCATTGAGTTGGAGGAGGGGGCCAAACCTATGATCAACCCCCCCTATCAGCATCCTAGGAGGTTCAAGGATGAGATAGAGAAGGCAATCAAGGAATTGTTGGCGATGGGACACATCAGACCGAGTACCAGCCCATTTTCTTCTTCAGTTGTCTTAGTTCTGAAGAAGGATGGCACCATGAGGATGTGCATCGATTATCGAGCCTTGAACAAGAAAACCATCAAGAACCGATACCCTATCCCATGCATTGACGAGTTGATGGATGATCTGCATGGGGCAGTTTTCTTCTCAAAAAATGATCTACGCTCTGGATATCATCATATCAACATCCGAGAGTAGGACATAGAGAAGACATCATTTCGATATCATTTTGGACTCTTTGAGTTCTTGATTATGTCATTTGGGCTAACCAATGCACCTGCTACATTCCAGTTTTGCATGAACCATATATTCAGGGATCAATTAAGGAAATCAATCTTGGTTTTCTTCGACGACATCTTGATCTATAGCCGGTCATGGCAAGAGAATATGAGGCACCTAGATGAGGTATTGAGCATCATGGAGGCACAGTCATTATATTCCAAAGAATCCAAGTGTGATTTCGGTATGACAGAGATACTTTACTTAGGCCACATCATTAGTGCACAAAGGGTACAGATGCACCAAGAGAAGATCAGTGCCATTTTGGATTGGCCAACGCCCAAGAACGTGACAGAATTGAGGAGCTTCTTCGGGCTATGAAGCTATTACAGGAAATTTGTTGGGGGTTTTTCTCAGCTTGGAACACCGCTGACAGATATTACCAAGCATGGGGCCTTTATATGGACCAAGAAATCATAGGAATCCTTTGATCACATGAAGGAAGTCATGGGCACTTGTCCAGTGTTGGCACTACCAGACTTCACCTTACCATTTGTACTAGAGTGCGACGCATCCGGTGAAGGGATCAGTGTAGTTTTGATGCAGGGAGGACACCCCATTATATTTGAGAGTTGGAAGCTTAGTCAACCTGAGAGGTTGTACTCCATTTATGACAAGGAAATTTTGGCAATCATGCATGCCTTGACCAAGTTCAGACAATATTTGGTAGGCAGAAAATTCGTGGTCAAGATCGATCACAACAATTTGAAGTATTTTCTTGAGTAGAAGGACCTGAGTGAGCGCCAATAGAAATGGGTGATGAAGGTATAGGAATTCAAATTTGACATAGAGTATATCAATGGGAAGAATAACATTGTGGCCAATGCACTATCGAGGAGACCTGCGGCATGTTCTTTGATGGAGATTTCAGCATATTGGAAATCCCACTTGTTCGTGGAATATTCCAAGAACAAGTTTGCTTGTGAGGTGATGGAAGGGAAGATACAGGATGACCGATATAGGGTCATTGACGATGTCATATTTTACAAGGATAGAGTCTACTTGGTACTAGATTCATGGCTTAAGAAGAAGATCCTCACCGTAGTTCATGATTCACCTCTAGCAGGCCATCAAGGGTTTTTCAAAACCTACAGACAGATCTGAGAGAGGTTCTCATGGAAGGGCCTCAAACAAGACTCGATGAGACATGTCAGTGAGTGTGTGACTTGCCAGCAGAACAAGTTAGAGCATGCTCTTCCAGCAGGGCTACTTTAGCCACTCCCCATTCCAGAGCAAAAATGGGAGAGTATATCTATGGACTTCATCACAAGTCTACCCAAGGTCCAGGGTAAGGACTGTATCTATGTAGTGGTCGACAGATTGACCAAGTTTGCTCACTTCTATGCCATACCGACAGAGTATAGCGTAGTTCAGGTATCCGATCTTTTCTTTTGGTAGGTATTCAGACTTCATGGGTTGTCGAAGAACATCGTCAATGATAGGGACAATCGATTCATAGGGAGATTTTGGAGAGAGTTGTTTCAGTTGGTGGGGACAAAGTTGACACCTAACACTAGATATCACCCTCAGACAGATGGGCAGACCGAGATTGTCAACAAGTGGGTTGAAGGGTATTTGAGGACCTATGTAGGAGGATAGCAGAGAACATGGGTAAAGTGGTTACATTTAGGAGAACATTGCTACAACACCACCTTCCACATGTCCATTGGTATCACACCCTTCTGAGCATTGTATGGATATGATGCTCCCACTTTGGTAGACTTGGCCTTCGGGGAGAGAAGAGATCCCAAAGCTAAGGATTGGATCATAGAGAGTCAGGATATTCTCAAGTTGTTGAAAGAGAACCTGTAGACGGCACAAAACTAACAGAAGATAAGTGTGGACATGCACAGGATAGAGCGCAGCTTTGAGGTTGGAGATTTGGTTTTCTTGAGACTCCAAACCTACAGACAGTCATCTCTAAAGAAGAGTGGGGCCGAGAATCTCAAGCCCATATTTTATGGTCCTTACAGGATCATGCGTCGAGTGGGCGAGGTTTCTTACGAGCTAGAGATTCCAGAGGGGAGCAAGATTCATAACTTGTTCCACGTGTCTTGCCTCAAAAAGGAAGTGGGATAATTCATTAGCACATCATAGGAGCTTCCCCCGTTGGATGAGGAGGGATAGTTGGAGTTAGTTCTAGAGGAGGTTTTGGAGTTCTGGGAGTGGAAACTGAGGAGCAGGGTCATCAAAGAGTGTTTGATCAGATGGAGAGGGCTTCCAGTAGAGGACGCTACTTGGGAGAGAGAGCAGGTGTTGCAGCACCCTGGACTGGTATTTCTTGAGGACAAGCAATTTTGGGAAGGAAGGAATGTAATGTCCCTTTCCAAATAGGAGCTCCAGAGAGGAGGCTTAATGGTCTAAACCACCCTGTTAGACTATATCCAGGGCCAAAGAGGGGTAAACAGGGTTACTAGAGGTCACTCCAATCACAGGTGTTATATTCGGAAAGTGAAATTGAGATAAAAAGGGTTAAAAGTGCTTTTAAGTCATTATCAGCTAAAAATAGAAGTCAACAATGAATTAGGGTTCTAGCAGTGATTTAGGGTTTTGGAAGTCAACAGTGAATTAGGGTTTCAGCATGACTTAGGGTTTATGAAAGCTATAAAGGAAGGTTCAACGACCTAATTCATCATTATGCATGTTATGACTTGTAATTGAGGAGAAGAGGGGCATCTCAGGAGAGATAGTTCAGTGTATTCTAGGAGGAAGACACCAATTGGTTGATTTCGGTGTTGAATGACACACCCTAGTCACCGGGAAGATCATCCAGGTCTTCCATCATTCTTCATTGATTCTACAGTGCTCCCATATTCCGAGTATTATCTTTTAGTTTCTTATTTGTATTCCGGCTAAGATATTTTTGTCTTTGATCTAGCCAAGTGTTGTTATTTTATTAAGCCGTAATTGCTTATTTGTATTTGGCTAAGATCCTTTGTCTGTTGATCTAGTCGAGTATTGTCAGTTTATTCATCCACATTCAACCATTTTGTAATCCACATAGATATCATAATACAAAATTTGCAGTCCTTTGTCGCATTTATTATTTGTATGATCATTTATATGTTGTAAACATTTGATCCTACACACACATTAGCAATGTTTCCTAGACTAAGCCAAGTCAGGAACATTACATGATGTCCCAGTGGGTGTTGCATCTGAGAGTCAACTTGCCTACTCTCAGAGGTATATTGTGCATGATATACCTTCTCCTGGTGATTTTCAGGTGGCTGGTGGATAGTTACGGATCACCTCGTTCAGTACAGAGGATGCTAGGTGCCCCTCACTATTAATTTCGACCATTTCACACTTTACTGGTGATGGTGAGCGCATTAGTTGCGCACTTTTATATGTTTATTCTTTGATACAGAGGCCACGACTTATTAGGTAGTCTTCCATATTCTTGTGATAGTTTTGTATAGCACTGGATAGATTCCATACTATGATAGATGGGAAGTCTAACTTCCCATTTGCTTCAGAGTTGTTTTGTTCATTTTTTGAGAGGTTTCCAGAGATGAGACCAACTTTTTTTCGTCGGCCTCCTAGGCCGATGACCGGGGTGTGGATGTACATGTGGGGCGAGATGATTCCCAAGAGGGTCATACCTGATTTTCCAACTAGGATTTCTAGGGAGGCACTTTAGCTATTATCCAGTGAGGAAAATCACATGTTTGTTATGGTGGTGTTCCCTTACGCAGGGATGGATTGGTGAGGATGTCCCAATATCCTCTTCACACTGGATGAGCCACCCGATCATCGAGGTAAGATTTAAATTAATCTTGTACTTTAATTTTATATCTCGCTTAATTCGAATAAATTTTATTCGAGCATATTCTTTAACGTTTTTTATTAAATTGTTTAATGAAATTGTCGACTAATTATTAACTTGTGTTATATTTTGCAGATGTTAGCACATTCGTTGGGGGCATGCCTCCTCCCGCACCACATAATGAAAATGAGGAGATGGCTGAGGCTGCGGCAGGTCAGGATCCTCAGTTGGGGAAACCTTCCTCTTCTGCGGTTTTACTGTCCCAATAGGGGGATATTCAAGTGGAGGGGTGGTAGATTCGCCTCCTCCTTTCCCTTCTTCTCCTTCATCTCCTCCTCCCTC
>JZKD02S1614685.1:33571-68311 GCA_000966675.3 Picea glauca | reverse complement strand
GAGGAGATGGCTGAGGCTGCGGCAGGTCAGGATCCTCAGCCACATATACCACCTGACATGCAACGTAGGCTCGATCTCAGATATAGGATGGAGGTCTGTGACAAATTGACTATAGTTTTGGTTAGCGTTGGATTTTTCCTTGTCTAAATGTGAGACATCAAGGCTGAACCTAATCTCTTGCAAATTTGGATGAACTTGTCGCATGATAAGACGTCTCTTATGCATCATATCATTGGAGCTTCCAAGTAACTTGTAGGGATGAGAGATGGTGCATCCTCCAATATTGATGATGATCAGGGTGGTTATGGAGATTCTGCTTCAGTAGCTCCTCCTCCTCCTCCTCCGGGTGGTGATGTTGGTCAAGGTGGTGATCATGGCACTTCTGCTTCAGTACCTTCTCCTCCTCCTCTAGGTGGTGATGTTGATGAGGGTGGTGATGGTGCTTTTGCTTCAGTACCTCCTCCTCGTCCTTTGGATGGTGATGATGATCAGGGTGGTGATGGCGCTTCTGCTTAAGTACCTCCTCCTCCTCCTCCTCCTCCTTCACCTCGCCCAAATGAGTAGGGCACATCACCTATTCCTCCACAACATGCTTCTCATCAGAGACTATGACTAGATATGTAGTTATAGCAGTTATTTGTATTGTTGACCAGATATGTACATTATAGCAGTTATTTGACTTGTTCATATGTGTGTGTGTGTGTGTGTGTGTGTGTGTGTGTGTGTGTTGATGTACTTAATTTATATGTTTATGTTGATGTTGATGTTAGGTCATGTTAAATAATTTTCTCCATAAAGTAAAGTACTCTTAATTAAGTACTTTATTTTTGAATATATCTAAAATAAAGTACTCATTTCTAAAACAAGTGAAATTAGCAGCAAAGTTTCTTATACTTTCCTTTTAGAAATTTTTGATGTATTAATTGTATATAGTGCACAAGATAGATTTAAATAGGTTAGATTACAATAGTTATTAAGTTATTATGTTGTCATTTTTATATTTGAACATGGTGAAAATGAAAATACCAAGTTTATCATGTTTTTGAAGTTAAGAGGTCTTGAAAAGTAAATAAGTTATAAAAATGGGTAAAGATATGTCTTATGTTATTAATTAAAGTTTGGGCAAGTTAAAAGTAAATTATATTAATCTTCAACCTTAATTTGTATCACAATTTTACAAACTAGTTTACTTGAAAGTACGATGTGAGAATAGGTCATCATTTCGAGAATATTTCTTTTGTTCATAAGTTTATAATGAAGAATTAAAAATAGTTATGATAAGCTCAATTAGCATTGATAAAACCTTTGTGATATTTTAACTTCCTCTTAATTGTAATTTGGTGATTTTTTTTTATTCCCATAATTAAGACAAGTCTCAAAATCTCTAATTCAACATTTTTTTACTATACTATAAGGATGCAGCATGTACAAAAACACAAAAATATTTAGAAAATTAAATATTTTAATTTGTATGAATTATTCTCTTTAAATAATTTTCTTAAGTGGGTTAATTAGATGTATTTAAGTTTTATGTCATTTTTTGATATCCTATGTTACATGTTAATTTTTGTTGTATTGGATATTAAAAATTGAATTAGCTATTAAGCCCTGTAAAATTTCTTACCCATAAATAAAAAGAGGGAATAAGTGATAAAAAATTGTTATGATCTACATGTTTAATTCAATTTTTAATTATATATTTTTTATTATTATATATTCTATATAATATAAAATCAATATATAACTTAATATATTATATTTTATTAAGTTATAATTAATATATAATATATTATATTAATTATATATTATATTATTATATTTCTAATATAAAATTAATATATAACATAATATATTATACTTATTATATTATAATTAATACATAACATAATATAATATAATATATTTATTATATTACATAATATAATAAGTATTTGATTTTTACATAATATCTTAAGTATATATTATTATATAGGTTTAGAGAGGGACACATGCATTAGTTATTCAAGGACAATGATTTTTATGTAAAGGACACATGCATTAGTTATTTAAGGGTGAAGATGTTTTTTTGAAAAACTGACTTAGGAGGCTCATTTTATATTTGAATATTCCTCTAATTAGTATGTATGAACTCAAAATTAAAAACTAATATGATATAATAAGATATGGTAATGATATGAAATGGTGGGTAACAAAAATACATTTTAAAATTATGATATAAAATATTTGATATTTACAATACAATGATATATTGTTTTTTAAAGTAAAAGTTAAAATTAAAATACTAAAAGTTCAAATATTATCTAGATTTACAATGTAAAATTATTTATATCATTTAGACATAACATTTAGTTATATCATCCAATCAAAAAATTAATAATATTTCATATGAGATATTAAATACTAAAAACATTATAAATTTAATAATCAAATTATTAAATCCACTATAGATTTGAAAACATAAAAGTTAGTAATTAAAGAATAAAACATGTATAATATATCACTCTTTGTTGTCATCACCCTGATTATGTTCCTCTCTTGGCATGATAACACTGTTGTTCTCAAAATTATGTTTTGATCTAGGGTCGTATCTTAATACAAACCACCAATCCCTATCCAACACATCTGGGTAAAAAAACACTTGGTTGCAGTGTTTTGGGAAAACATAAGGCTCCTTGGCTTCATCCCACATCTTTTTAGAGTTGATACATATCATCCCACTATCATGATATTCCTTTACATTATTCTGATCAAAGGTGTCTCACCACTTGCACCTAAAAATAACACATTGGAAAGAAGAGAAGTCCACTCGAATGATCTCTTGTATCTTTCTGACGTAACCTAACTTCTCATGTATTATGTTTTGATCGTGGTGGATATCACGACTAGATTGGTCGAACTCAACTTCCACTCCATAGTACTGTGTCATGTGTCCATCATCGAAATCTTTTTTGTGAAAATCATGTCCATATGCCCACATAGATGGGAACAAATGCACCTGTAAAAAAGTGAACAAATCATAGTGTTAATATGTGTCTAATAACCTGGCCATTAAAATATAAAATAATATAGATGCAATTATAATTCAAATGTGCATTACGAAGTTAAAAATGTACACAAAGAGATTATTATTGAGTTGTTGCAACCAATCCCTATGTTTAGTGCATCCTCTTCCTCATGCCGTTAATGACCGGATGCACCATATTTCTATCTGACTTGGTCAGCAACCAAGTTGTTGGGGCATATCATTGGCATATTTTCTTTTAAATGATTAGTATAAGGCATGCTTCTACCATTCAACTGTCTGAATTATTTCTTGTCACTTTCTCATTTCCTCCTCTTTTGTTTGTACAATGAAACCCATGACTATATTTCCTCTGAATTGTAAAGAATGAATTTATTAATGGCATCAATTTATGAATTCATTGATGTATTCATGAAATCAAACCAAGATATAGTACATATGAGATCATGAAAATATACATTATGATGTTTAGTTTGAATAGTTACTACGTAGAAATTTGACAAATGATAAGTCGTTTACTCTTTATCAAGCACCTTTTTCCATTAGTTTGGAGAAGCTCCCCTTCTCTTGTGTCTTCATCCCTTTCATCGTCCCAAATCATTGCACCTGGTGTGTTTTCGATATGCTTGATGTACTTATTGGCATAATAGAAAGACTCATATGATATGTACCCATCTTCCATAGACCCCTCAGATTTTTCCCTTTGACGAACAAATCCTTTCAATTTATTCATGTACCTCTCTAAAAAAAACATCCAACGACAAGAGACCACCCCAACCAATTCAACCTCATCTACTAGGTGAATTAGAAGATGAACCTGCAAGTCCATGAAACTCGGTGGTAGTTCCTTCTCAAACATACAAACAATCTTAGTTGTCACATGACACCACCATGGATTGCTAGCCATATGAATCTCCTTTGATGTGATCCAATGTACAAATGCAGATAATTTATATATGGCATGTCTTAGGTCCTAGGGGGAGTTATGGTTCACACACCCATGCACAATCAGAGGATAATGACACTACAAATAAACACATACAAAATTAATTATGTTTTATCCCATGGAATAAAAATAAAAATTACAAATAATAAAATCATATTTTTGACATACGTCATACCTTTAGAAGGTTCAAATGGTCATGTGATTTCAATCCTAACAAATGGTCTTGACACAAAGTGAATCAACGTCGTAGGGAAGACCCATATAAAGAAGGCACATTCACACCCAATATAACTTCCTTTGCCAAAGAAAGATCCTCTTTCTTCAAAATCCATGGGACATCACCTTCTTTTAAATACCAAGAGGGACTAGCCTCTCCTCTACTTTCTTGTCTTGGAAAATGTTTCTTTTTAGTTTTTGAAGAAATAAAATCTCTCCTCGCAGCCAATGTGTCACTTTATTTCAATGATATGTGGCTCCATAAAGAAGATAAAAAAAAATTAAATATATGCATGGGATCTAATAAGTGGGTAATATTAATATGCTCCCAATATGGGAGCTCATAAAAGATAGATTCCCTTTTCATCCCAATGGACAATTTCTCAACATAGGTGTCGAATAATTCTAGAAATGTTGGTGTCATTATTGTAGGCCTTTGGGTTCTCTCTGGTTTACCATTGAAAGCGGATGTTTCTCTTCTATAAAGGTGTTCTTCTGGGAGGAATACCCTCGAGCAGTCGTACACTTTTTTTCTTAGGTGGTTGGACCACCTAGCCTTCAAAGAAGGTCCACAATATTTACACCCGTGATAGCCTTTAGTTACAAGACCTGTGAAATTATTGTATACATAGAACGTTAGCGTTTAAGAATAGAACGTCAATCACAGTGAATTAAATATGAAAATAAATATTGTTACGTATATAAATAAATCAATAAAAATGTTAATTACCAGAGAAAACTCCTAATCCTGGATAATCATCTGTGGTGTAAGAACATATGCCATACAACGTAAAACTCCTCCCTATTGTGATGGGTCTTGATACATCGTATACATGTCCCTTCTCATAATTCCTTCAATTCATCTACTAATGGTTGTAGGTAGACATCCATATTCTTCACTTGTCTTCTACCAGGGACTATAAGAGCCAACATATTATGTTCACTATTCACAAACAACCATGGGGGATAGTGTTATTGATCACTACTATGGACCAAACAGGATAGTTGGTGTTTTGGAGGGAATATGGGTTAACACCATCCATTGCTATGTTGAGTCGTAGACTTCGTACTTCATCCTTGAATTTTGTTTGCCATGTATCCTCTATATTCTTCATGGCTATTGAATCTATTGGGATTCGCATAACTCCCGAATCATTTCTGTGTGATGCATGCCATCCATGCAACATAGCTAATTCTTTGCAATGAAAGAGCCTTTGAATCCTTGGGATTATATGCATGTGTATCAATATCTTATGAGGAGGACCATGTGATTTACCATTCTTATTTTATTTATGGTACCTTTCATGCCCACGTTTCGGACATATCTCTTTGTCTTCATATTCTCCTCTATATAGAATACAATCATTTGAAAATGCATGATATGATATATACTCAACACCCAACATTTTCAACAACTGATTTTCCTCTTCGCCGCTACCGGGAGAAACATTATCACTATGAAGAACCTTATCTTTCAATAACCTATAGTTAGTGGGAAATAAAAAAATGTACAAGGTCATTTAACGTTTATAAAAGAAATTGTTTCTAATGTTGATTGTGTGAAAAAATTTCTCAAAATTAAAATAAGGAACTTGTTGGTCAATTACCTCAATATTGCCAATAAACATGCATTTGACATGCCAAAATTTGCATTCAATTTGTTTAGTAACATTTTTCTCCCAAGATGGGTATAATTTGACTGTGAACTAGGTCCAAAGAGAGGGGTGGTGGAGGCATATTTCACGCTTTTGAAAATGGTATCACTGATATGAGAATCACCCCCTATCTCATCGTTTTGGAATGCATCTAACAATATTGTCTCCATGGCAGTCATATCCCATAAGTAATCATCCATACCAACCTCTTTTTTATTGTCTCCATTTCCAACTTATGAATAAATACTATTGTTGTAGTCATTCCTAATTGGTGAATCTAGACATAGTGGGAATTGAATAGGTGGTTGATTCAACCATTCTTGGTAGGCATCCTCTCCAATATGTGCTCTCATTGCAACCGTCTCTCGGGTTGACATTGTTGTGGGGTGTAACAGAATATGGTAGGTAGGTTGTTCATCATTAGAATCATAATTTCAAAAATATTAAACATTAGTACATCGATGATATTAGTAACTACAATGAAATAATTTGTTTGTTCAAATTACATTATACCAAACAATTATCACCATCATCGACTTAGGATTGCGGCTGGAAGATGGAATGTCACAATTGGCAGGGTAAAGCGACTGTCCATTTTCATCTACCAACTGCTTGTGGTATGTTGCTATTGATAAGACCTTTTGTCGACGTTTTTGAACCGGTACTAGAATACTTTCTACATATGAACTCGATTCTTAATCATGATCCTGCAAATTTAGATATATTTTTATTCAGATTGACATGGATAAAAAAAAATCAATTAGATAATCGAAACATAATTAAAATAAGTTAAACTTACTAGAGATTGAAAGGGAGAACTCCACGGTGGACTTTGAGCAATATGGAACGGGCTGGAATTTGAAGAATTGGCCATTTGATCATATTACAAGGTTTTCTCCCTGAATTTTAGAAAAATTAGCAATAAATGTTTTTGTACATATCTAAAATAAATTTTGAGGACCATACCACAATCTAGGTTTGAATAGTTTTGAAACCATTTTTTATGAATAAGGCAACATAAAACGTAAAATGTATATTGAACTATTGTAAGTCATGTGAATCCATCCTAAAAGATAATTTGAGATGAATATCCTATTTTATGTGCAAACAAAATTTCAAATAACTTTAAAAGCATTCATGTGCATTTATAAACCACAAACACACTGGTGTGCATATTAATAATAAGAACCGATGCGTTGAAAAATTAACCACACTATGTTTTGAGATTTTGTTAATAAAAAACAACAATATGTTATCGGTGTGTAGTATAATATGGACACACCAGTGCATAATCTAATATGGACTCACCGGTGCGTCTGATATAAACACATCGTCGTGCTGAAAAGGTTATAAAAAAAGAACGATTTTTTTAAACAATTAAAAAAAGAGCGGGAAACGAATTTCATAAAGACCTTTAAATACTAAAAAGCCATTTACTATTTCATTATTTTGCGAAAATTTGCAAGGGAGATACTTGCAAGAGAGACATACTGAGGAAAATTGTGGAGGAGTATAATACTTTGGAACCACAATATTATTCAAAATATGAAAATTTGAAGGGTATGGTGATTCACTCTAAACCTTTCTCATCAAGTTTTTTAAATATTAAGAAGGTATTCAATAGTTTTATTATTTTTTCAAAATTTACAGGAGACGGAATTAGAAGAGAGACATATTGGGGAGCACTGTGGAGCATTAGAATACTTTGGAACAACAAAAATATTCACAAAATTAGGATTTGAAAGGTATGGTGATTCACTCAAAACCCTACATAGTGAAAATTTTAAATTTTACTGTTGATTTTGATAATAAAAAAATTTACAAATTGTATTCCTATTTGGAATTTAATTAAAATTCAGTGAAAAAAAATTAAACTTATCTTAAATCCTTGTTTTTTTTTTCTTACGTGAATGCAAAAGTTCACCCTATGGTTTAACTCCCTCTATCACTTCAGAGTTAGAGCTTTTCGTTTTAGGCGTTTTAGATCTAATGGGTTTGTTTTTCTATATATAAGTGTTTAGAATGTGATACAAAAGGACAACTTATTCCATCGTATCCCAAACGCAGTCGGCCCTCTGACTTTTTTTTTAAACGGTTTCAGATTTAACATTTTTTTAAACGTTTTCCGATTTTCCAGTGCGTCATTCGATAGAAACGCATCAGTGAGTTCATGTCTAAGGAGCTCCAATAAAGCCAAGATTTTTGTTTTTAATTTAAAAATATGGTGCATAAAAAACAATATCGTTGATGTTTTCTCATCTAAAAAACATAGAAAATGTTCACGCAATTTATTTTTATTTTTATTTTTTTCTTCTCATCGGTGTGTAATTTTTCTATTCTTTTTTTATGAATGTTTATTTTTTTTGCTATGTTTTTGTTTTCTACTATAGTCGTGGTGATGTCTTCTATCTATATTGCACTATTGTAATTCACATTTTTAAAAAAAAATGAATTAAACTCCCCGGTGTGTTTTTTGTATTGAACACACCCATGTGTTTTATGTAATAAATGCATCGGTGCTTTGTATTTAAAAAGCGCACCGGTTACAACGATTTTTTATTCGCTGAAAATTATGTGATTTATTTATAAAATATATTTAATAATTTATGTATTGAATGGTATAGGTTGTATATTGATAAAAATATGAGTGAGAAGATTTCAAATAATAAAAGTTTTAGTCGACACAATGATGACACGTCTGGAAAAACAAAAAAGGCAGATTCTCTGTAAATTCTATACAAAATTAATATGGTTGAACTATATGTGAGTTTAACTAATATGTATTGGTTAGTGTGTTTCATGCAGGGCCACAAAATGAGGAATCTCGATAAGATTATTTATGATCTAAGTGCAAAAGAGTGTAAAAGTTTGATGGAAATATTACAAAGGGATGAATCAAGTGAATCAAAAAATATTATTCAATATGAATTGTTTTTTTTTTATTTTCATTAATAAGATACTTAGGAATATTAGATGTCATGTTTCAAACAATCTATTAATTCACATATGTTTAATGTTCTACATGCACCAACAACGAGGGAATAGAATGTCATCCTAACTAAACAAAAATAATTAATATAGAAGATGTAAATGATGATGAATTGATCCTTAGCTCATCATGAGTGGTGTTGGAGATTAATCAAAGGGGGGGGGACTTTTACAGAACTATGAGGGATATAGTGGAACGAATGTATAGACGCACTTTCCACTTACAATATATAAACCAATCCAATTATTCCAAGAACCAGGTTATATATAAACTACAAGAAGCACTTCCAAAGCAATGGCCAATGAGACCTGTCAAACTTGCAATAGCAAAAACATACAACAACAAAAAATAATCATTCAAAAAGTAATATTCCTAAAAACACTTTTGTAGAATATATATATTACAAAGTATTCATTTATTAATATATCAATTTTTTCATATTTAGTTTTCATATATCAATATAAAAATACTTTATTGTCATGTTATTTTTTCAAGAAAATTATGAAAATCCTAGAGGACCAACAAACGATATCTGAAATATGTTAGTAGGAATGTCCAAAAATGTGTACAAGGAGATGGTCAAAGAAATGGACATAATTGCATCGTAGGAGGAGCCATCTCAACAACAATGTGCTTCAAATGTATGTAATCGTTGAATTTTTCTATTAGGTGCAAATAATTAATTTAGCACTAAATATTAATTTTCAAATGTTCTCTTTCAGAAAAGAAAATAAAATGGAACTCATTATGCACATAAAACTGGACGACAAGGAAGAAAAGGGTTGATAACAAAGTTTGTGAGTAATCGTTATTTCCTTATAACAACTTAAGGTAAAGAGCCATCAAAAAAATTGATTGACATTGGGCTAATTAAGGGTTCTAAGTATATGTTGGCATATCCAAATTAATTGTGGAATTTCTTAGTATAATATATGTTATTTTACTTTTATCATTTTATAATTAATGAAACAAAAACAATATTTTATATTAAATCTACGATGTATTATGGGGTATAAAACTTGCAGGAAACAAAGTATGGAACTAATCCAATAGAAGAATTGTTGAAACAAGACATGAGATTTGATTTTGAACATATGTGTATATTATTTATTTCAATTTTCATTATTCTCACCAATGTAGATAGACTCATTACAATTTATTTTTATGTTTGTAGATGCAACTTGAAGAAGATGAAACCAATCAAGGCAATCAACCAAACATTCATCAAAATAACCCAAGGCATGGAAGTAGCTTGAGCACTAACACTAGTTCCAGTGAAGAATGATGACCAATATATCCGGATATCAATGCAAGCTACAATTGTATTTTTTTGAAATAATTGTCTATGAAAATCAGACATTTTTGTTTAATGTAATAGACATAGTGTCCCAATTGAAAGACAAGGGATTACCAATAAGTGTCACATTTTGTATGACAAAGACCCTCTTATTCATATAATAATATATGTTTTAATTTATTCTATTTCCTTGTCGAATGTCGTTGTGAAAAGTTACATCGCTAATTAAATATATGGATGACTAAAAATTATAATGAAGAGATGCAAAATCTGATGACATAACAAATTAATTCAAACATCATATCCAAATTCACTAATCAAAATATAAGATATATGTAAATTTTTTGATAAATAATGGAATTAAAAAATAACAATAATTGCACTATCACAGGTCGATGTTTCTCGATGTATTTTAATTATTAATCTCATTGGTGCATTTAATATTACAATGCACCGGTGTGTTTCATAAGAAATGTGCATCGGTGCTTTTATGTAATCAATTAGCATTGGTTTCGATATTTATTTAATACCAAAAAATTAAATTAAAAAATTGGCCTTTGGTGCATTTAGCATATACGAAGCACCGGTGCTTTTTTGTTATTAATAAGCACCAATGCTTTAAGATTATTAATAAGCACCAGTGTGTTTGTGTTAGTAATACACACCAGTGATTTTTTGTTATTGATAAGCATCGACCATTGTTTGTTACTAAAAAGAATGGGTGGTTTCTATTTTTAATGCACTGAGGGTTTTTTTCCAGGTAAACACATTGGTGCATATTATTTTATACAGCATCGATGTCTTCTTATTAATAACACGCCAATGCGTTCTAAGCAGAAATCCCTGGTGATTAATTAATTTTAACTCTACATTTGTGTTTTATTGTTAAATCCCTGGTGCTTATAAGACAAACACCCCAGTGCTTAAATATTGTATTGCCTCATTGTTTGAAGTTAAGTGTACAACACCGGTGCGGTACATGTATGTACGCACCAATGCTTGTACCTCATAAAAATGCATTGATTTGTAAACATATGATAACACCTCCGACCGCCCAGATTTTTTTAGTTATAATCAAGTTTCATTATAGTATCCGCAAAAACATCTGCTATAAAAATAGATGTTGTAGCAGAGGTTTTTTTGATATTTTTTGTCAATTTTGTAACACTAGAAACCTCCACTATAACCTCTACTAAAAGGTCTTTTCCCTTTTTTCCAAAGAAAAAAAGTGTAAATTTTATTAAGAAGATAAAATTTACATTCTAAAGAATGCATGTGAAAACATTCATTTTGTCCCAAAGATCTTTAGCTTCCACCAACGGTAAACTGAATATATGTTTAAGTACAGTTCCCCAAAGGGTAAAGCATACTACTAATATTTCTGAGAGAAAAAAGAAACTAAATCTAGAGCTAGTATCTTGGAGAAAAAATATACAAAACTGCCCCATAGAAAATGGAGCTATGTCAATACATGTATGTGTCTCAAGATGACCCAATCCAAAAAAGTTTATAATTTTTTACATGTCCTTTGTACGGCTTCAAAACACTATATACAAAAAGTGGAAATATGACTTTAAACATTGAAGACTCATTGATCCCTTTGTTATATAAAGGGTTTGTGATAATGTTCCTGGCTCAGCCCATTTAAGAGTTCTAAGATGTGCCATTTCCTGTGAGCCATTTGAGTTCCCTCTTTAGATAAGGATTTTTTTGCTGCATTCGTTTCCCTGTAGACATGGGTGAATGACAAGTTTGTAAATATATTTGTAATTAAAAAGGCTTCTTCAAGGATAGACACAAGATTTATGTTGTGAAACTTTTTTGTTTTCCTCAACCAATTGATGACCACCATTGAATCACCAAAAAATATGAAGGTTTGAGATGCTTTTTTCCCCAGAAAAAGTGAGCAAGAGCGTTAAACCATTAGTTATGCATAATTATTTCATCCCTGGACAAGACCCCACTTTATCTTGTATAAATGTGTTGGGAAGAGATGTAGGACTCCCCCTCCCCTGCAATGATCACAATTGTCTTGGGAAGCACCATCAAAAAAATCTTGAGAAATCTATTTGTTCTTCCACTATCTGCCTTGGGGGAGGAATATATTTCGCTTGTGGAAAGTGTGCTAAGATAGTTAGGATTTTTTCTACTATTACATCAGGTAGTGAGGCCTTTTCCTTGAAAATAGTTGCATTTCTGGCAATCCATATTCCCCAAATAATGATAAGGGGGAGTGCCTTGATGTTTTTCTTCATGTGGTTCTATACCCAATACTTCCAAGCTTCATCAATGGAAATCTCGTGCCAGTTGCAATTTTGACCCAAACCAGCTAAGACAATTTGCCAAGTTTGAATTGAAAAAGGGCATCCCAAAAAAATATGTAGTGAGGTTTCCTCATCCCCCTTACAAAGGGGACACCACCCCTAACCTTCCAAACCCATGAATTCCATCCTATCCCATGTAGGGACCTTTTTCCTTAACAGGCACCACATAAATAGTCTATCCTTTAGAGGGAATTTTCCCTTCCAAATCCCCTTCCACCACCATTCACGGACTTGTTGTTGGAGGATAGTCATCGGGAAAAAATAGCCCTCTTTTGGATAATATACCCCAAAAGGACTAAGTTTTCAAAGAATTTCATCCTCATGATCATTAATTATGATGTGGCTTATCTTGAGGGCATGGATATAATCATTCCAAGGAACTGTAAGGTGCTCTTCCAAATTCAAGTCTTGAGCATCTTTCCAACCTTGACTCTAGATCGAAGTTTGATGAACATCCACTATCTGATTTATATTAAAAAAAATTCTCTCATGTAGTCTGTCTATTAGGTTCTGGGGGAGTAAGTGTTGACCATTGCTTCCCACCCAAGGATCCCTACCGAGTCTAAGAGAGTTCCCTTTGCCTACCTTCCATGCTATCACTTGACTGATAACATCAAAATATTTTACTAGATCTTTCCACATGATGGACCCATTTTGATGGTTTTTATGGTCTTCTTATCCAATCCACCACTGTTTCTAGACTTATATATTTTTGAAAAAACACCTTTGACCAAAGATTGTTGGAAGATAAAAGTCTCTAGCCCATCTCAGAAACAAGGGAAGTGGAGAAACTGTGAATATATTTTAGGCCCCAACCCCCCAGAAGCTTTGGCAGTGCCAAAGAATCCCATTTGATCCATGGAATCACAAAACTCTCTTTTTGTCCTCCCCGTAGAAATTTTGAAGAATAATTTCCTTATTTTCTCTAGAGTTCCTTTTGGGATCCAAGCCATAGATAACTAGTAGACTGGAATCACTTCAAGGACTTATTTAACCAGGATCAGCCTGCCTTCTCTATATAACCACCTGAAACTCCATGATTTAAGTCTTTTTTCAAGCTTTGCTAATAGCCAATTCCAATACACTTTGGTATACAAATTTGGTTTTAGATGAAAACCCATATACTTTAAACCTTCATCAAGTGGATTTTCCAGATATGGAAAAATACCTTTGTAAAATTTAACTTCCTATGGTTCCATTAGATGAGTAGATAGTGTGGATTTTTTGCTATTTATTAGCATGCCAGTAGCTCTGATGAAAAGGTCTAGGATAGAGCACAACGTTTATGGATCTCCCCTTATACCACTACATAATATTAGTACATCATCAACAAACAACGAGTGAGGGAAAGAATATGGGTAAGAGGAATACCAATAAATGATTTGTTGATTTTTGCTTCCAAAAGAGACCTTCTTAGTCCCTCTGCCACCAAAAGAAAGAGTAGAGGAGATAAAAGGAATCCCTACCTGAGGCCTCTCTCATCTTGGAAGAAAGGGGAGGATTATCCATTTATGAGGACTGCAAAAGAGACCGAGGAAATGCAACTCATGACCCAATTTATAAAAGGAAGACCAAAACCCAAATGAGTGAGAATCATTCTCAAGAAAATCCAGCTGACACGATCATATGCCTTTGAGAGATCTATATTTAGCACTGCCCCTTTTTGTTTCTGAGTCTTTATGTTGTGGATGGATTCCTGGGAAACATCAATCACTTCATGTATCTTTCTTCCTTCCAGAAAACCAAATTGTTCTTGAGAGAATGATTTAGAGAGGATGCATTTTATTCTTTTTTTTATGATCTTTGTGATAATTTTGTAGATACAATTGCACAGTGAGATTGGTATGTAATCATCCAAGCTATGAGGGACATATTTCTTGGGAATTAAAGCTATAAAAGTAGCATTAAAAGGGGGATGGATAAAACCATTGACTCTTGATTCTTCTATAACTTTGAGGAGATATGGGCTTAAGAGTTCAAAAAAGCCTACAAAAAAAGTCCATAGACCATCTATCTAGACCTGGGATTTTATCCTTTTGAAAGCTATGAAGTACTTCTTTTAGTTCTACTTCAGTAACCTATGCCATAAGTTTTACATTCTCCTCTTGTTCAACAAAACGCGGGAACAAAAGTGCCATATGTAAAAGAACATCTCTGGAGACTCTTCTGTTTGTTGAGTATAGATATTTGAAGTGAGAAGAGCCCAATCTTTCCATGTCTTCAAAAGAAGAGAAAGATGACCCATTTTGATCTTTTAGTCCCTAGAGAGTGTTTGTCATTTTCCTACCTTTTGAATAGGCTTGGAAGAATTTTTGTTCTCATCTCCATTGTGCAACAAAAGTGCCTGGATTTTTTGTCTCTATTCTTCTTCTCTAGCTTGAAGAAGCTCTCTTATGTTTTTCTCCAAGGCTATAAGAGTCTCTTTTTGTGTTGGATTGGAAAACCCTCCTTTGACCGAGTCATATAGGGATTGAAGAGAAACTTCTATGTGGATTAAATCCTGCAATTTCTGTTGCTTTCTCATTTTTTCCCATGCTTTTTTTGTTGTTTTTAATTCCTTTAAATTCCTTTTGAATTGAACAGCTGCCCTCTCTGAGTGAGCAATGGGCATCCAAACTTCCTTTACCATCTTTAATAATTTCTCTTCTTTTTAACCATGCAAAATTAAACTTAAAGGAGCTCGTTGGTTTTCTGGAAACTCCTGCTATTTCTAGTAAAATTGGGAAATGATCTAAGTCCCCTCCCACACCAATCCATTGTCTGAATAGTAGAGGTTCTTCCACCAACTGGCTAGATATCATAAAACAATTAAGTCTCTTTGCAATATAATATTCTCCCAGTCTCTTATTTCTCCAAAAAGGATCAAGCCTAATAGGTGTAATGTCAATTAACTCATCTTCATCCAATTTATGCACAAAGAAATCAAAGAGAGAATCCACTTGGGACCTTTGTCCCCAAGATTCAGCCGCCCCAATTGAAAATTTTAGATCTCCTCCCAAGATGAGAAAGAGGTATTTCAAAAAGAATTTTTTGAGTAGGGAACTCCAAAAATAGGGACATTCTTGAGTGGGTCCATAAATATTTATGATTGTAAAGGATCTCCCCAAATCTTCAACGAAAAATTTCATTCCTTGACCCCTATTAAAGCCCCGAGAGTTTTCAAACTTAATAGTGGTTTGGTTCCAACTCATAGCCAGTCCTCCCGAGCAGCCAATGACATCTGATCCAAAGAAGGACCAACATTTTTTTAACCTTTCCAACATCTGAACGACCACAGCCTCATTACCGAGGGTTTCTTGTAGAAAAACAACATCAAGCTGCGAAATATCCAGCAGCCTTTGGAGGGAGAGATGCTTTGAGGGGCTCTCCATCCCCCTACAGTTTAGGGAGACCATTTTCATTTGGAAGTCCCTTATAGGGATGGAATTTCTTTGAGTTCCTTGGTGATAGAGATTTGTCAACCACCTGCCACATCAATGTCTGCACGCGATTGTGCTAATGAAAGGAAATATTTCCTTCCTCTCCCTTTTAGTGAAGAGACCAAAGAAGGGTTTAACCCCAGACCCGACAGATGAGGGATCGAACGGGTTCTAGAGGGAATCGAACGGAACCTCAAGTTGTATAAAATTGACTCTTCGTCAAAAATAAAAGAGGAATCTTGACTTTGGGAGAGGGACATATGATTCGAGTGAGACAGAGGACGGCCAAGAGAAATACTAGAAGGAGGAGGGCTTGGGAGAAAGATTTTGTAGTTTCCAAAGCATAGAGACAAGAAGGGAATTTTTTTAACTTATTTAAATCCAAAAAATTATGGGAGAAGGACTGTAAAAAATTAAAATTTACAGAGTAAGGGAAGAGGGGGGGCATACCCAGATGAGATTCTACACCCTTTTTCAGTTGTAACTCAAAATTTGTAGGGACATCTTCCTACTCTTGTCTCTTTCCCTCTTCCTTTTTTGAATAAATATTGGAGTCCCTTTTCCCTTGGTGTTGGTTATTACTCTGTCTTCCTAATATTGGGTTGACCCAGGTTCAGATCTGAACAAGTTTCCAACAAAACCCTCTAAAACTATCAGCCCTCCTGATAAACCAAAAGGCAACACAACACATAGAGTGTACTACACAGTCTCACCCGAGATAGTCCTATGGTGACTGCAATGATCAGATGCTTGCAGTATAGGAAAGAGTGGGGATCTGGGATTGTAATTAATCTTCTTAGGCCTTGTCCTGGTTGTTATTTCTATTATTCTTAATATTATTTTATCTGTTAAATCTATGCATTCCTTCTAATAGATCTAACCTATAATAGATCTCCCAGATTTATCCATTCATCCATCCATACTCTAACTACTTATAGAAGGTTACATGCAATCAATCCCAACACACGACACAAGCGTTATCGTGGTTCACCCCCTCCTGGGCTATGTCCATAAATATCTGGCTTCTTATTCTCTTTTATTTAGAATTTTTTAATAGATGGCGTCGATCGCACTACAATTTTGATCATACAATCTCAAAATAGGTTCCACGGTCCTTTATGAGGCTGACTAGATCGCACCGAGCTCCTCATCATGCAATCTAAGCCTCAAGACCTAGCTAATTGACTCTCCTACATCTCAACAACTTATAAAAATGGTACCAGGTCTTACAGTAGTTTCCTCAACCAAACAGAACAAAACTTAGGAACCCCTCAACCTAGACCTCCTAGGTCCTTATTTATACTAGCTTTTAACTTATCATCCATTACAATCTCTTACAAAAACTCTAACCCTAATGAGGTTACATTTTCCTACATGCACACCTTGCACGCTTTCCTCCCTTGCATGTAGCTTTCCCTCGCACGTGTTGCTTTTCCTGCCTACTTTCCTTCTCCAAAATAGGCCTTATCTCCCAGAATTAGACCTTTTCTCCACTTTAGGCCTACGCCCAATAGTCCCCCAACACTAACATGTGGCTTGTCCCGAGCCACCTAGGCAGTGTGTGCTACCTCGATGGCATCTACTAAGCTATAGAACTTGTTTTCAAGTTCCCTTCCTCTTGTCTCGACCTACGTTGCCTTCTCTATGAGTGCTTCTAATGCCTGCATGGTGATCTCCTCTTGAATCATTGATGCACACTATGTTTGTGCTTGCACCATGTTCTTCTTCTCCTCCTCCAACTGTGTGATCATCTTTGTTTCTTTCTCTTGAAGGGGTTCCATCATGCCTATCTTTCTTTCTTATGCGTCTACGTTGTTTTAACTCATCCTGTAGCTTCTTCATATCTTGCGTTCCTTTCAGACGCTCTGTAATACTCATTGTCTTCTGCCTCTACTTGAGGTCTTGGATTGTTGCACTTACTTTTCCTTCTTCCTAGTCCCACTACTGGACCTGCTCCTCATCCTGTAGCACTGTCCAAAGTTGTGTTGCTCTGTTAAACAATCTTGTTACCATGTTGATTTGTCTTTCTATCTCATCGATTTGGCTTGCAGCTTCATGTTTCCTCTGCTCCTTCACCTCCAATGGAGTCATTGGATTGATATTTTCTTTTAGCTCCTCAATCTCCTGTCTGTACCGATCGAGTGCTTGTGCGATGAGGTTGATATTTTCCTCAACACTTCTTTCACGCTGTCAGGGATGCGATTATACACTATTGTGAGTCCCTGTTCCATTTTGTTTGCGCGTTATTTTTCCTACTTGATTTCTATCTTGACCTACTCGACTACAAATTATAATTCTTCCTTGCCATTCTTCATATGTTGTAGTTATGTTGTGTTTGTTCTTGCATGCGATTGCACCTCCTATGCGAAACTGACCTGAATCTTGTACAATGCCTTCGTTGGTATTCTTTACATTACCAACTCTATCTACACCAGATTCTTTAGTGGTGTCTGGGCTACAGTCTCATCCATCTGCAGCATGATGAATGTAATTTGGAAGTTTGGGCTCGCCTGCACTATCGTTTGGATGGTATCATGCTCGCTCGGCATGGCCCTTTCCTCTACTTCTATTGTTGTAGGGAAGGACTTTGTTCCCCCTTCAGGCCTATGTGCTTCTCTCATCTACTCTAGGATCTGTCTGATGTCTGCCAGCTCATCTTGAATTCAGCCTCTTTGATGTTGGGCGTCTTCGAACTCCTCAGTTGTGCACTCCTAAACTTTTTTTTCCACAAGGTCAGTGTGATCCTCAATGATCGTATATTTTGGTAGTTGTTTTTGTTCCTTGGACTTCATGTACGACCCCCCTATGTAGATAATTGGTCGCTTTGGTGGCATTTTTTCCTATGGTGTAGCTATTGAGGGGGTTTCTTGTGTGGTTTTATCCCCCATTTCACATTCTTTCTTTGTGATGCATGAGCATTGTATAAATCCCAAGTGCATCCCTAAAACCAAGGAGACCGTTGGACGCGCAGATGCAATTAATCATGTTTTTGTGAAAACATTGTGAATTTCAAAATTTGAAACATTAATAGGGGGAAAGTGAATTTTCATTTATGCCTCGAAGATCCAAACTGATTTTGGAGCGTATGAACCTATCCGCTGGATGTAATAGTCAATTATGTGTGTTTAATGCAAGTAGGTATATTTAATTGATAGATTAGACAATTTTAGGATCTTAGGAGGGAAAACGGATGATAGACACCCTCACCCTTGTATCATTGTAATAACATTATTAAGAATTCGTAAGTTGTAGAGCTGCACAAAGGAGAACAAAGAATTTTATGCATTTTAGTTGTTATTTTCCATGTACAGGAGCACGGGAATTAATAGAAGAAAGCTTTGATTCCAATCTGTGTGTGTGTTATGGTTGTTGGAATCACCTGTCAAATGGTATGTTACAGGCTTGTTTGCATTCTCGGTATGCATTTTCTTTCAATGCTATGTGTGTGTATGCTCTAGGATTCTATGTTGAATGTATGAATTCTAGACAAAAGGGAGAATGAGTTTCAGTTGTTTCTCTTTGTGAGAACTCCTGCAAAGAGTGCAGTGGAGGGTCCGCAAGGAGTGCGTCGACTAGGTTTTGGGTTTCATCTCAAAACTCTCAGGAAGTATACAATTGTGTCTTTACAGGTAGAAGTGGTAGAAAGGCACAGAGCCATGAAAGGTGTGCGTAGGCTGGGTGAGGTCTTGGATTTTACAAACCCAAGAGGAAGATTGAAAGACTGTTCTTGCAGAGAGCGCAAAGTCGAAGGTCCAAAATAACCAAACGTTATTTGAAAATTTCTACAAGGAGTGCACGTAGTGGCCCTTTTGGAAGCCTTGAGTTTGCAAGTGAAATCTTAGAAGGGATAGAACCTTTGAAGTGTTCAAAGGGAGACAAAGGTCGAAATCATCTCACGGGAGTTAAGTTCAGGAGGGAGGATGCCACATCATTTGGCATGAAGTCCTCGCGAAATTGAAAACGGACGATGGAATCACTTCAAGGAGAAGTGTCGAAGTTATGTGGACCATTAGATTTGATAGACCAGTGGAGGTATTAAGACTGAGTGTCTTTCAACACCCATAAGCTCAGGAGGAGTGGTGACCATTAGATCTGAATCAACAAGGACTGTTGATCTCATATGTTAAATCGCCATATCGGGGATCAGAAATTGGAGTAGTTAAAGGCTACACTCGAGAGTTGTGAACTCCTGGGTTGCGAAATCCTGACACATCCAGGACCGTTGGATCAAGGGAGGCACCCATCCATAAGCAGAGTAAAGCAGAGGAGATAAGTGGCGTGTACACGTCGCTTGGGAGGAGTCAACACTCTGTTGACTTATCATGTTTCGGGGATTCGCAAGGGAAGAGCACGGGAGCTCAACACTCTGACTCGTGAAGTCGTGATTTGCGAAGGGTGCTTACATTTTGGCGTGGGTGTGGTCCTATCGGACCAGGGACTGAAGAGAGGGGGCTTACACCTTATCCCATTTGCATTTCATGTTTCAGTGATTGCTGAGAGTTGTGGCATTGCACTCGGATTGTCCAACTCGCAAGACCTGAAATTGTTGGGGTCTTGGACAAGGGTTTTTGCTTAACTCTTGTCGTGGTTTAGAGAAGATCCTGCATGGATCCCAAGCCCGAGGGCAGGGGGTCTACACCAGTTGTGGTATCAGAGCGCAGAAAAAATTCTTTGCTTTCGGTAGTAGAGAGAAAAGAGGAATTTTACATCCATGCCACCGAGAAGAAGAGAGAGGTCGATATATGATCTAGCAATGGAGCGAGAGATGCATGAATTACGTGTCAGGTTTGATGCTATGGAGACATCACAGAGGTGAACAGTTGATGTTGGAGATATCAACAAAGTTGAAAGTGAAAATGAAGATGGAAACGAAGGAGAATAAATTGCAGTCAAAGATGCTACAGAAGAACGCTTATTCAGAGTTGTTGGAAGGATAAGTGCCAGGGAAAAAATGGACATTCCAATGTATGAAGGAAACTTAGACATTGAAGATATTCTAGATTGGTTTAGAGCTCTGGAAAAATACTTCGAATATGAGGATTTCAAAGAAGACAAGAAAGTTAAAAATGTCATTACCAGACTTAAAGGGCATGCAACATTGTGGTGGGATGAACTGCAGACTGATAGGCGTTGCAAGGGAAAGCAGAGAATCAAGAGCTGGGATAGAATGGTTGCAAAAATGAAATCCAACTTCATACCCAGGGATTATCAAATCAATCTGTTTTGAAGGATGCAGAATTTGAGGCAGAAGCTGATGATGGTGAAAGAATACACCGAAGAGTTCTACAAGATAAACATCAGAGTAGGTCATCGGGAAATTGATGATGAGAAAGTTGCCAAGTATATGAATTGTCTATGATGTGAAATTTAGGATGAGATGAGCATGATGACCATCCAAACCATAGAAAATTCTTATCAGTTGGCTCTGAAAGTTGAAGAGAAGCTTAGCCGAAAGCAAGGTCAAAGAGGTCGAGGTAGAAGTCAAAGCAGAGGCAAGACAATTACCCAAGACATAACTCAGAAGCCTAAAGAAGAAGGAAAGAAACCACAAAATCAGTCTGAGAGAGGAGGAAGCTCATAGGGGAGGCAGTATGTTGATACAAATACTTTTCCTCAAGCCAAAGGAAGAGGAAGAGGAAGAGGAGGCGAAGTGAAATGCTTTGTCTGTGGGAAAATCGGACATAAATCCTATGAGTGTCCAGATAGGAAGAAAGATGGTGAAACTCACATTGTTGAAGCTCAAAGATGGAATGTTGAGGAAGAAGACGCTAAGGGAAGAAGATCTTTGATGATGAGGAAAGTTCTCTTGAAGCCAGAGAACCCAGCCCAAAGAAAAAATATGTTTCAAACTGCTTGCAAGACCAAAGACAGGGTATGCAAGGTCATAGTGGACAGTGGTAGTACAGACAATCTTGTATCTATGAAAATGGTATAAAATCTAGAGCTAGATATGGTTGCGCATCCAAGCCCATATAAAGTCTCATTGTTGCAAAAACGACATCAGGTAAATGTCACTAAACAATGTTTAGTTGAATTTAAAATAGGGGGATATGAAGATGAGATTTTGTGTGATTTCATTCCCATTGTTGTTTGTCATCTATTGTTGGGTAGACAATGGCAATATGACATAAATGTGGTGCATGATGGGAAAAAGAACACATACACTCTGGAAAAAAATGGTAGGACACACATGTTGTTGCCTATTAAGGATAAAGAAGTGGTACCAGAGGTGAACAACACCGTACTTCTCTTGAGTGGGAAGCAACTTCTTAAGGAGGTTAAGAAGAAGGAAGACACACAATTTATTGTGGTTGGGAAACCCAAAATTGCTTTGACCAGTACGAAAATAGATAATTTGCAAGAAGAAATCCAAGATTTGCTGGAAGAATTTCCTGATATAATAGTGGACGAACTACCCTATTCATTGCCAGCTATCAGGAGTATAAGTCATCACATTGATCTTATACCTCGAGCTAGTTTTTCGAACAAAGCAATGTATCAGTTGACGCCACAGGAAAATGAATAAGTTAAGAGACAATTCTGGTATTTGATGGACAAAGGATTGATTCGGGAGAGCTTGATTCCATGCATTGTTCCGACAGTGCTCAGACTAAAGAAAGATGGTGGCTGGAGAATGTGTACTAACTCAAGGGAAATCAATAAGATTACCATCAGATACAGGTTTCCCTTGCCAAGGATGGACGATTTGATGGATTGCTTGAGCGGAGAAAAATATTTTTCAAAGATTTATTTGAAAAGTGGATACCATCAAATTAGAATGAGGGAAGGTGATGAATGGAAGACAGCATTCAAAACCAATGAGGGGTTATACGAATGGCTTGTCATGTCATTTGGCTTGACAAATGCACCAAGCACCTTCATGAGGTTAATGAACAAGGTTCTGAAGGACTTCATTGGAAAATATGTGATTATATGTCTTGATGATATATTAATCTTCAGCAAAACTGAAGCAGAAGACTTGAAGAATTTAGTTTTCGTGATGAGGAGATTGTAGCAAGAGAAATTGTTGATCATTATGAAGAAATCGTCATTTATAAGGACAGAAATCATTTATT
The DNA here is from genome assembly GCA_000966675.3 of Picea glauca. Lineage (NCBI taxonomy): Eukaryota > Viridiplantae > Streptophyta > Pinopsida > Pinales > Pinaceae > Picea > Picea glauca. The sequence goes on along the minus strand of JZKD02S1614685.1, from coordinate 45,367 downwards.
TGGGTTTTGTTGTCTTTGCAAATGAATTGAAAACGGATCCAGAGAAGATAAAGGCGATTAAGGATTGGCCATCGTCGAAGAGCATATTTGCAGTTCGAAGTTTCCATGGGTTGGCTATCTTCTACAAAAAATTCATCCGAAACTTCAGTGAAATTAGCGCACCAATGATGGATACGGTGAAGAAGCGGCATAAATCTTTTCACTGGACAGACAAAGAGGAGAAGAGCTTCAACCTGCTGAAAAGGAAGATCATTGCGCAACTGATTCTGGTTTTTCCATATTTCAGCAAGATGTTCCAGTTCATGTGTGACGCGAGTGGATTTTCCATTGGAGTTGTCTTGAGTCAAGACAATAGGTCGATAGCGTATTTCAATGAAAAACTGAATGAAGAAAAGATCAAGTACTCCACGTATGACAAAGAATTCTATGCAGTCATACAAACGCTAAAGAAATGGAGGCACTATTTGGTTCCCAAAGAGTTTGTTTTGTACAGTGATAATCACGCTTTTCAATTCGTTACTCGACAGGAGAAGTTGAACCAAAAACTTGCTAAATGGGTTGAGTTCATGCAGAATTTTACTTTTGCGATTAAGCATATTTCTGGAACTGCTAACAAATTTGTAGACGCTTTGAGCAGGAAATGTTTTCTTATGTAGGAATTCAGAGTCAAGACTTTGGGTTTTGATAACCTCAAAGAATTGTACCGGGATGATCTAGATTTCAAAGAGGCATATGAGGCATATGAGAATCCAATTCTCAGGGACAGAAGCCAATGGACCAAGTATATGATCCGGGATGGATTATTGTTCAAAGGCAATCAACTATGTATTCTGAAATGCTCCATGAGGGAGAATCTGCAGAAGGAGAAGCACAGTGGAGGTTGGTTGGACACTTTGGTCATGACAAAACGTTCTCAAATCTTAATGGTTCGTATTACTGGCCGGGGATGAGAATGGATGTTAAGAAATTTGTAGACAGATGTAGAATTTTCTAGGACATGAAGGGAAAGAGGCAGAACGCATGGTTATACCATCCCTCACCCATACCCAAAAGGTCATGGGATGCAGTGAGCATGGATTTCATATTAGGACAAAGGCGATATGATTCAATGTTTGTAGTGGTGGACAAATTTTCAAAGATGGCACATTTCATACGATGCCAAAAAACCAGCAACGCAACTAATATTGCGAACCTGTTTTTCAAGGAAGTCATCAGACGTCACGGCTTGCTAAAGAGTATTGTTTCTAATCAAGATACAAAGTTCATCAGACATTTTTGGAGGACCTTATGGAAGAAACTGGGGACAAAATTGTCTTTTAGCTCAGTGTATCATCCTCAAACGGATGGATATACAGAGGTCGTGAACAGGAGCTTGGGATATTTGTTAAGGAGCTTAGTGACTAAACACCATAGTCAATGGGATCACATTCTTCCACAGGCGGAATTTGCTTACAATGATTCACTCAATAGAAGAAAAGGGCAGATTCCATTCCAAATTGTATATGGAATGTGTCCAAGAGGAGTTTATGAGTTGAAAGATTCAGAACAAGATGAATTCAGGAGTGCTAGTGCATAGGACTTTGCAGAAGGAATGAAAGAGATTCACAATAGAATTAAGGAGCGGTTGCAGAGTTCAAGTCAAGAGTACAAGCGTAGAGCAGATCAACACAGGCAAGAACTTCAATTTGAAGTTGGCGATTTGATTCTTGTGCATTTGAGAAAGGAAAGGTTCCCAAGGGGAACATATAACAAGCTTAAGATGAAAAATATTGGACTGTGCAAGGTCATAAGGAAATTTGGGGCAAACGCATATGATATTGAATTACCCGATGGGGTCGGAATCTCACCGATATTCAATGTCGTGGATTTGTACCCTTACAGAGATGAAGAAGCAGGAGCAGAAGATGAACAAGAAAAGATTCAATGGACAAAACAAATGCCTGTAGCTAAAAAGCCACAGATGGAAAGCATAATTGACAAGAAGATTAGCAGAAAGACCAGGAGAAAAGAGTATTTTGAATACTTGGTCAAGTGGAAAGGACATCCAATTGAAGATGCCAGCTGGGAGAATGAAGTAGAAATTCAAAGACATGGACAGACCGTGAAGAGCTCATGAACAGGAGTTCATGAAAATTTTCAAGCGAGGGAGTATGATGCAGGAGCATCGTATAAAGCCCAAGTGCGTGCCTAAAACCAAGGAGACGGTTGGACGCACAGATGCAATTAATTACGTTTTTGTGAAAACATTGTGAATTTCAAAATATGAAACATTAATAAGGGAAAAGTACATTTTCATTTATGCCTCGAAGATCCAAACTGATTTTGGAGCGTATGAACCTATCCACCGGATGTAATAGGAATTTATGTGTGTTTAATGCAAGTAGATAGATTTAATTGATAAAGTAGACAGTTTTAGGAGATTAGGAGGGAAAACGGATGATAGACACCCTCACCCTTGTATCATTGTAACAACATTATTCAGAATTCGTAAGTTGTAGAGCTGCACAGAGGAGAACATATAATTTTATGCATTTTAGTTGTTATTTGCCACGTATAGGAGCATGGGAATTAATAGAGGAAAGCTTTGATTCCAATCTGTGTGTGTGTGTGTTATGGTTGTTGGAATCAGCTATTTAATGGTATGTTACATGCTTGTTTGCATTCTCTGTATGCATTTTCTTTCAATGTTATGTGTGTGTATGCTCTAGGATTCTATGTTGAATGTATGAATTATGGACAAAGGGGAGAATGAGTTTTAGTTGTTTCTCTTTCTGAGAACTCCTGCAAAGAGTGCAGTGGAGGGTCCGCAAGGAGTGTGTCGACCAGGTTTTGGGTTTCATCTCAGAACTCTCAGGAAGTATACAATTGTGTCTTTACAGGCAGAAGTGGTAGAAAGGCACAGATCCATGCAAGGTGTGTGCAGGCTGGGTGAGGTATTGGATTTTACAAACCCAAGAGGAAGATTGAAAGATTGTTTTTGCAGAGAGCGCAGAGTCGAAGGTCCAAAATAACCAGAGGTTATTTGAAATCTTCCACAATGAGTGCGTGTAGAGGCCCTTTTGGAAGCCTTGAGTTTGCAAGCGAAATCTTAGAAGGGATAGAACCTTTGAAGTGTTCAAAGGGAGACGGAGGTCGAAATCGTCTCACGGGAGTTAATTTCAGGAGGGAGGATGCCATGTCATTTGGGAAGAAGTCCTCATGGAGTTGAAAACAGACGGCAGAATCACTTCAAGGAGAAGTGTCGAAGTTCTGTGGACCGCTAGATCTGATAGAACAGCGAAGGGATTAAGACTGAGTGCCTTTCAACACCCATAATCTCAGGATGAGTGGTGACCATTAGATCCGAATCAACAAGGACCGTTGATCTCGTATGTGAATTTTCCATATCGAGGATCGAAAATTGGAGTTGTTCAAGGATGCACTCAAGAGTTGCGAACTCCCGCGTTGAAAAATCCTGACACAGCTAGGACCATTGGATCAAGGGAGGCACCTAGATGTAAGCAGAGTAAAGAGGAGGAGACAAGTGGCGTGTACACATCGCTTGCGAGGATTCAACATTCTGTTGACTTATCGTATTTCAAAGATTAACAAGGGAAGAGAACAGGAGCTCAAAACTCCGACTCACGAAGTTGCGAGTTGTGAAGGGCGCTTACATTTTGGCATGGGTGTGGTCCTATTGGACCAGGGACTGAAGAGAGGGGGATTACACCATATCCCATTCGCATTTCACATTTTGGTGATTGTTGAGATTTGTGGCATTGCACTTGGATTGTCCAACTCGCGAGACCCGAAATCGTTGGGGTCTTGGACAAGGGTTTTTTCTTAACTCTTGTCATGGTTTAGAGAATATCCTGCACGGATCTCAGGCCCGAGGGAAGGGGGTCTGCACCAGTTGTGGTATCAGAGAACAGAACAAATTCCTTTCTTTCGGTAGCAGAGAGAAAAGAGGAATTTTACATCCATGCCGTCGAGAAGAAGAGAGAGGCCAATACATGATCCAGCAGTGGACCGAGAGATGCGTGAATTACATGCCAGGCTTGATGCTATGGAGACAGCACAGAGGCGAACAGTTGACATTGGAGATATCAGTGAAGTTGAAAGTGAAATTGAAGCTGGAAACGAAGGAAAAGAAATTGCAGAAGAACTCTTATTTAGAGTTGTTGCAAGGATAGGTACCAGGGAAAAAATGGACATTCCAAAGTACGAAGGAAACTTAGACATTGAAGAGCTTCTAGAATGGTTTAGAGCTCTGGACAAATACTTTGACTATGAGGATGTCAAAGAAGACAAGAAAGATAAACATGTTGTTACTAGACTTAAAGGGCATGCAACACTTTGGTGGGATGAACTGCAGGTTGATAGGCATTGCAAGGGCAAGAAGAGAATCAAGAGCTGGGATAGAATGTTTGCAAAAATTAAAGCCAAATTCACACTCGGGGATTATCAAATCAATCTATTTCGGAGGATGTAGAATTTGAGGCAGAAGTTGATGACTGTGAAAGAATACACCGAAGAGTTCTACAGGATAAACATCAGAGCAGGTCATTGGGAAAGTGATGATGAGAAAGTTGCCAGTTATATGAATGGTCTACGATATGAAATTCAGGATGAGATGAGAATGATGACCATCTGAACCGTAGAAGATGCTTATCAGTTGGCTATGAAAGCTGAAGAGAAGCTAAGCCGAAAGCAAGGTCAAACAGGTCGAGGCAGAATTCAAAGCAGAGGCAAGACAACTACCCAAGATAGAACTCAGAAGCCTAAAGAAGAGGGAAAGAAACCACAAACTCAGTCTAAGAGAGGAGGAAGCTCACAGGGGAGGCAGTATGCTGATACAAATACTTTTCCTCGAGCCAAAGGAAGAGGAAGAAGCAAAGGAGGCGAAGTGAAATGCTTTTTCTGTGGAAAAATAGAACATAAATCCTGTGAGTGTCCAGATAGGAAGAAATATGGTGAAACTCACATTGTCGAAGCTCAAAGACGGAATGTTGAGGCAGAAGACATTGAGGGTGGAATATCTTTGATGATGAGGAAAGTTCTCTTGAAGCCAGACAAGGAGCCAGAGAACCCAGCCTAAAGAAATAATCTGTTTCGAATTGCTTGCAAGACCAAAGACAAGGTATGCAAGGTCATAGTGGATAGCGGTAGTACAAACAATCAGGGATGATTTTAAGGATGAAAATTTATTTTAAAATGTAGAAACCTTGGCGAATCTTACTAATCTTTCATATGACAACTATAAATGTTTGATGATATTTTTGTAAAATTATTCAAATTTATAAGGATTTTATATAGTTTGTATAAATTTTTGGCGATTTTTAAGGTAAAATAATTTTATCCTATAGAATTTGGGCGAATTATTTTTAGAATAGCGAATCGTTTTTTGGGAAAAACCTTGGAAAATTAGCCCACGAGCGAAATTTAGCCCCTAAAATCATCCTTGCAAACAATATTGTATCTATGGAAATGGTAGAAAATATGGAGTTGGAGACTGTTGCGCATCGAAGCCCGTATAAAGTCTCGAGGCTGCAAAAAGGACATCAGGTAAATTTCACTAAACAGTATTTAGTTGAATTTAAAATAGGGGGATATAAAGATGAGATTTTGTGTGATGTCATTCCCATGGATGTTTTTCATCTATTGTTGGGTAAACCATGGCAATATGATAGAAATGTGGTGCATGATGGGAAAAAGAACACATACACTCTGGAAAAAAAATGGTAGGACACACATGTTGCTTCCTATTAAGGATAAAGAAGTGGTACCAGAGGTGAACAATACCGCACTTCTCATGAGTGGGAAGGAACTTCTTAAGGAGGTTAAGAAGAAGGAATACACACAATTTATTGTGGTTAGGAAACCCAAAATTGTATTGACCAGTATGAAAATAGATAATTTTTCGGAAGAAATCCAGGAGTTGTTGGAAGAATTTGTTGATATAATAGTGGATGAACTACCCTGTTCGTTGCCACCTATCAGGAGTATAAGTCATCACATTGATATTATACCTGGAGCCAGATTTTCAAACAAAGCAGCATATCGGTTGACACCGCAGGAAAATGAAGAAGTTAAGAGATAGGTCCAGGATTTGATGGACAAAGGATTGATTTGGGAGATCTTGAGTCCATGCATTGTTCTGACAGTGCTCAGCCCAAAAAAAGATGGTGGTTGGAGAATGTGTACTAACTCAAGGGAAATCAATAAGATTACCAACAGATACAAGTTTCCTTTGCCAAGGATGGACGACTTGATGGATTGCTTGAGCGAAGAAAAATATTTTTCAAAGATTGATTTGAAAAGCGGATACCATCAAATTAGAATGAGGGAAGGTGATGAATGGAAGACAGCATTCAAAACCAATGAGGGGTTATACGAATGGCTTGTCATGCCATTTGTCTTGACGAATGCACCGAGCACCTTCATGAGGTTAATGAACGAGGTTCTGAAGGACTTCATTGGAAAATATGTGATTGTATGTCTTGATGATATATTAATCTTCAACAAAACTAAAGCAGAACACTTGAAGCATTTGGTTGTCGTGATGAGGAGATTGCAACAAAAGAAATTGTTGATCAATATGAAGAAATCATCATTTATGAGGACAGAACTCATTTATTTGGGTTTTTTTTATCTCTGCAAATGAATTGAAAATAGATCCGAAGAAGATAAAGGCGATTAAGGATTGGCCATCACTGAAGAGCGTATTTGAAGTTCGAATCTTCCATGGTTGGCTAGCTTCTACAGGAAATTCATCTGAAACTTTAGTGAAATTAGCGCATTGATGATGGATACGGTGAAGAAGCGGCATAAATATTTTCACTGGATAGACGAAGAAGAGAAGAGCTTCAACCTGCTGAAAAGGAAGATCATTGAGCGACCAATTCTAGTTTTGCTAGATTTTAGCAAGACATTTCAGGTCAGTTGTGACGTGAGTGGATTTTCCATTAGAGCAGTCTTGAGTCAAGACAACAGGTCGATCACGTATTTCAGTGAAAAACTTAATGAAGCAAAGATCAATTACTCCACATATGACAAAGAATTCTACGCAGTCATACAAGCACTGAAGAAATGGAGGCACTATTTGGTTCCCAAAGAGTTCATTTTGTACAGTGATAATCACGCTTTGCAATTTGTGACTCGACAAGAGAAGTTGAACCAAAAACATGCTTAATGGGTTGAGTTCATGCAGAATTTTACTTTTGCGATCAAGCATATTTCTGGAACTGCTAACAAAGTTGTTGACGCTTTGAGCAAGAAATGTTTGCTTATGCTAGAATTCAAAGTCAAGACTTTGGGTTTTGATAACCTCAAAGAATTGTACCGGGATGATCCAAATTTCAAAGAGGAATATGAAGTGTATGAGAATCCAATTCTCAGGGACAGAAGCCAATGGACCGAGTATATGATCCAGGATGGATTATTGTTCAAAGGAAATCGGCTATTTATTATGAAATGCTCCATGAGAGAGAATCTATTGAAGGAGAAGCGCAGCGGAGGATTGGTCGGACACTTAGTTCATGACAAAACATTCTCAAAGATTAATGGTTCATATTACTGGCTGAGGATGAGAACGGATGTTAAGAAATTTGTAGACAAATGCATAATTTTCCAGCACACGAAGGGAAAGAGGCAGAACGCGGGGTTATACCATCCCTTACCCATACCTGAAAGGTCATGGGATGCAGTGAGAATGGATTTCATATTAGGACTACCAAGGACACAAAGGGGATATGATTCAATATTTGTAGTGGTGGACAGATTTTCAAAGATGGCACATTTCATACCATGCCAAAAATAGTGGAATTTTCAAAGATGGCTCCCTCCACCCAACTAACACTATTAGGATCAGTAGCCAAGAATAGTGGAATTTTGTCCTCAAATCCTACACGTATTTGTAGTCATCGAGGAACAGGTTTAACAAATAAGGGTCCTATTTAAGCATGGTTCCATTGGCGCACTGTGTTGCATCTACGATGACCCCGACGGGGACTTCCTCCTTGCGGAATTTCCTAATCATCTTAGAGACCATGATTTTGGTGGCCATTTTGGTTGTTGCATCATTGATCCTCTTGATTATGATCCCACACAAGCCCCTCTCTGTGTCGTAAGTTTTCTTCATCTCCTCGACCATGGATTTCTCCTTCATTTTTTCATCCAAGTATTGCACAGGACTCTCGCCCATAGATGGCAGTCCTGTGATGAATTCAATTAGTTCCACGTCTATTGAGATGGGCTCCTCCAACAATAGGAATCCTCCATGGAGGATTGTTATTACCTTCTTGACGCAGTTATTTATTTCCTTCCCCCTACCAAAATGCGGAATTTCGACTAAGTTGAGGATACATGTGTTGGCCAAGCTAGTTGCCCATGCCTTTGGTTGTAGTATAGGATCACCGAAGGAACCTGTGGTTATGTTGTCCATGTATACCTACTGCACAAATTCTGGGAATTTGCTAGCGTCAACCACATCGTGGTTCAAATACTTCAACTTTTCCATGCAGCCCAAAAGTGTTGGAGTGGCCTACACTCCCTCAGGAATGTGCGTTAATATGATGGATGCATCGAGATTCTTGCGTGGGGACCATGCCATGGGTTGTTTTCCTTTCTTCTGACCGATGCGCTAGAGGTCCCAACCTCTGTTTGTATGTGTTATGTGCCCGAGTCTGGATTCCCTGTCAGATCTTCCAACATCCCTTCCTACTGCAGTGCAGACCCTACTTCAGGATGTGGTCTTAGCACCGCATCCTCTATGCATGCATTGGATTCACCATTTTTTCTTTGGGCTTCTTTGGACCTCGCAAGTTGTTGTAGGTTTCCTGCATCGTCTGTTTTGTGGACCTACACACCATCATGTGAATCAATTTCCATGGAAGATATTTTTGACGCTTGTGTTTCTTCCTTTACCATTGTAGGGACTGTTGGTTCTACTCGTGGCGAGGGAATCGCGTCAACATCAACGAATTCCTCTCTACGTGTGGTTTCTTGTTTTGCCTTCACGGTTTCATGAGGAACTCCAACACTGTTATCGGTTTTCCTCATTGTTTGGATTGGTGCACCAATATTTGGCGGTGCCATCGTGGGTATTTCTCACCTTTCATCGAATGGGCTTCTACTGGTTCACGTTGTGCACTCATCTATTCGCTTCAACTCTACGTGCTCTCTATCGTTGCAAGTTTGTGATTTCACAATAAGTTGTAATATGTCCACGTTTCCCCTTTATATAGAAGGTGTCATCAATGTTGTGAAACTTCTCGGAGAAGCATCCCTGGATGCAATTAATGCAATAAAACTGTATGCATACGCTGCATTTAATTTTCATAAATCCCGCCAGTTGGCGCCTTTTTTCGTGACCATCATTTTTCGCTTTTCTAATCATTTGTCCTTTTTCCCATGCGCTAAAACTTTTTAAGTGTGCTCTGCAATTATGCTTTGATTTTTCGTTAGTGTGCATTCTTTTGCTTCATGTTGTGGTTCTGCTGCGCGTGGACCTTTTTCCGTTTGTCGTTCTAAGTCCACTTTTTCTACGTGCCATGTTTTTCAGTAATTTTTTTATTTTCTTTCTTCTTCTTTTTTTTCTTTTTCCCTCTTTTTCTCATTTTTATCTTTTTGTCATTTTTCTATCCTAGCTTCTACTATAGTACACTATGTACATGTCTTTCTTACTACGTTGTAACTTTTAAGTGTTAGGAGATCGACTGTCCCTGTACAATTTCAATCGACTCCCATTGATCATTCATTTTAGCTATGTTCCCTTCAGATCCTTTAGTTGCGTGTATCCCCCATCTGTGATAGTCTTTACTGCATAGGGCCCCAACCAATGCATTATGAATTTACCAGGATGTTGAAAATATTTGTTGTCATAGAGAAAAACTAGGTCTCCCTCCTTGAAACTCTTCCTCTTGATATGCCTGTCATGCCAAGATTTGTCTCTTGATTTCTGTACTTCTTGATGAAATCATTCCAGAATATTATCCTCTTCCATATCCATTAGTTGATTGATCCTTTCCTTTACTATGCCTCTTTCTGTCATGTTGGTGATTGTTGCTACACACAGGATGGGTACCAGAAATTCTAATGGTACTATTGCTTCATGCCCATACACCAATCTGAATGGTGTCTATCCTATCAACTTCATACATGTAGTCCTTTATGTCCATATTACTTGTGGTATATTCAAGTCCCAATCATCCTTGTTGGCATTGTAGATCTTTGTCATAGAATTCTCCAATATCTTATTGAAGCCCTCTACTGTTCCATTTGCTTAAGGATGGTATGGTGTACTCTTCTGATGATAGACTTTAAACTCCTCATTCATAGCCTTGATAGTGTTGTTGATAAAGTGAGTACCTTGGTCACTCATCAAAATCCTTGGATAGCCAAAACTAGTGATCGCTTGCTCAAATAAAAAGTGTGTTGTTGTCTTTGTGATGCAATATTTTACTGGTGCCTCTTCTGCCCATATTGTTAATTATTTTGTTGAAGTAATGATATATCTTTCTCCTGACCTTCTTGTCGATGGGTTAATTGGTCCCACAAAGTCTATTTCCCATTTGTGAAATACCTACAAAGTTACTTGTGGTCTTAGGGGCATCTAATCTCTTCTATTAGGTTTACCAAACCTCTGAGAGACATCACATCTCTGGCAATATTCCTTAACATCTTTGTGAATTTTTGGCCACCATAGTCCTACGCTCAATACCTTTTGTGCAGTAGTTTTTCCTGCATAATGTCATGTTGGAAGCCCTACATAATTTTTGCCGTGTAAAGTGACAAATGAAAATTCTTATAGCTACCAGCACCTCCTTCTATAAATATTGTTACTTGAAGGTGACTTGTGGGTTGTAAAAATATGTTTTTATTGTTTCTATTTATTTTATTTTGCGTTTTCATACTTCATTCATGACTGAAAGCATGAATGAAGCATTAAAACTTATAATCGTATTGCAATTGTATCTAAGGGTTGGTTTTTGGAAGGGTCATTGTGCTTTCAACTCTTTGAATGAATGTTGTTTTGTTTTGGAGCTTATCACATATCGATGAAACATTTGTTTTGAGTTGCTCTTAAACTATAAGCCTATGTTTTTAGAGCCTTTATATACCACATATCAATTAACAAAAGGACCATAGGCTTGTTTCATTTAAAACTCTTGGTAAATCAATTTTTATTTAAATGTTCGATATGCTTTGGCTTGCAAAACACACCTTCTCCTAACCTGAGCAAATTGACTTCACCCTTTAAATTTGATGAGAGTTAATCACAAACCAATCATACCATGTACCTTGTTTGTAGTGGAAGTTTGAATCGATAGGTCCCTCATTACAAGCTAGGGTCTCGATTTAATCTCTGTACTCAGGGCATTCGTTTCCTGAAATGCCCATTTTTTCATGACTGAAACCCCCATTGCTTATCTTATGGTTTCCCTGGTGTGTTCCTAATTTTGTTTCCATAATTTTAGATCGGGATAACCTCCTACCACTACCATCTAAACCCACAGGTAGTTCTATTCGCTCTTGTTATAGTTTGTTCAATCCCATTTTTGCTTGCCAGAGAACCGTTTTTGTGGGAGACATTTTGAGCAAACCGTGACAAGTTAGATCAAACACTTGAAAACCCAGAACGGAAATGAGCCTGTTTACCTTCATCACATGCAGTTGTTGATACTGAGAGGGGGGTGAATCAATATCAAGTACAATTTAAAAACCCTTTTAAACTTATACTTAAACCATTCAATTATATCCAATGAGCAATGAACAATAGTATAAGAGTTACACCAATACACCACAATACACCATGCA
>JZKD02S1614685.1:0-24698 GCA_000966675.3 Picea glauca | reverse complement strand
GGGTGACCTGGTAACCTCAAAAACAAATGTCACCAATGAAGTAACTCCCAACAAAGATGAGTATGCCTGGTTCCACGAGCTTGAGCCCTCCCTCCTGAACAGAACCAAGAAAATTTCCAAACACTACTCCCAATGGGAAATTAGGCTGGAGGAACAAGAGTTCTTAAAGTGGAGATCTTCTTTGGAGAAACATATCCTTCATGTGGATGGGGCTTCGAAAGGGAATCCTGACCCCGCGGGAAGCGGAGGGGTTATGCTCGACATCTTAGGGGAAATTGTGCTCAGCTTTGCCTGGGGGCTGGGTCAGAACTCCAATAATACAGCTGAAATCTTAGCAATCTGGCAGGGGTTGGCTCAGGTAAGAAGGTTATCAATAACAAAATTGGCTGTCATAGGCGATTCTAGAATTTTTATACAAGCTCTCAATCAGAGGAGAGCTCCCAAAAACATGGGGCTAGAACACTACTATAAGAAGGTTACAGATCAGATGAAAGAATTCGAAGAGGTGAAGTTCTACCACGTCCTCAGGAATCTTAATCAGTTGGCAGACCACGAAGCAAACAGAGGAACCACCCTGGGCAAGGGAGTCATCAAAGTGAATGGAATAGAAAATCATGAACCAATCCCTTAGAGACCGGGGAGTAGATCCCGTCAGGGATTCCCCAGTCAGAAATTGCAGATTTCTGAAATTGGCCAGGAAGGAATCCAAAGTGCAGGTACGAAGGGCTGAGGAAGGTGAGATGGGAAGTGCTGAAACAGTGCTGGAGCATAGGCTGAAATAACGCAGTGACAGATGCTGAAACACAGTACTGTTACAGTTGCTGAAACACAGTGCTGCCACAGTTGCTGAAACACAGTGCTGTAACAGAGTATAACAGATTTTTGACACAGAGTACCGAAACAGATGTTGAACCTCAGTGCTGTAACAGTTGCTGAAACACATTACTGTTACGGTTGCTGAAACACGGTGCTGAAACAGTGCTGTCACAGTTGCTGAAACACGGGACTATTCAGATGTTGAAACACGGGATTGCTCAGATGCCGAAACACGGTGCTGTTCAGATGCTGAAACATAGTGCCGCAACAGTGTTGTACCAGATGCTGAAACTCAGGGTTGTAACAGTGATGTAACAGTTGCTGAATCATAGTACTGAGTTAGATGTTGAATCACAGTACTGTATATATGCTGAAACACAGTAATAGATGCTGAAACTCAGAAATAGTTGCTGAAACACAGTTTTAGTTGCTGAAACACAGAAACAGATGCTGAAACATAGTTATAGATACTGAAGGAGTACATAATCTAGGGCATAACACAAGCCTTTAGCAATAGAGGTAGAATGGTGCAGAAAAATAGGCCCGAAAAAACTTGAGGCTAATTTGTAACCGATTTGGTGGCTAGTCCACCCCATTAATTCAATCCATAACCGTTTTTGTNAAAAAAAAAAAAAAAAAACAATTATGATTATGATGAATTAAGTGAAGAATTAAGTTACTTAAGAAAAGAAAATGGTGAATCATTCGATGATTTTGCAATTAGGTTTATTCATGTTTGTACTAGGTTCCCTTTGAAAGAAATGTCGCTTATTAATGAGTGGTTTAAATATCTCATTTCTCTCTCAGACGAGCAAGATCAATTAATGGTTAACCAATCTAAATTGAGCACTAACACTCAATCTCAAGATGGTTCAGATTTTGATGTTGATCTTGAAGATTTTGAAGAAACACAATTTTTGTCAACTTCTTTCATTTTGGCAAATCATGAGCAACATCATCCTTTACAAAATGCAATTTTCACATCTAATCATTGTTTGCAAACAATGTCTCCTCCCGTCGAAGAAGGAACCTTGACTTTAAAAGACGACAGTTGTCACACTCTCATAGATTTTATAACAGTTTCTAAAGTAAAAGAGGTCGAATGTGAAGTTGATAATCATGTGGACGATAAATCTTCCCCTAATTTAGTTAAACAAATCCATGATCAATCAATAGGAGACAAAATCATTAGTCATACTATTAATCAACCTTCTATATCTAGTGATTTGCCCTCAATTTTTCCCTTGCACAATGAACCAAATTGTCTCTTAGAAATTGTCTCGTATTCTTTGAAAGAGAATGCAACAGAGGATGATCAGTTTATACAAGGAGAGGGGACAAAACTAGATTTTGAAATGCATATACCTATCATTTCAAGAGATGCATTTTGTCTCCTTTATTCTTCTACATATTATTCCTTGTACCTTGATATTTTTTATCCTAATGTTGTGTGATTGCATGCTCCATATTACCCTGGAAGAATTCAACATTATGTAATCAAGTACAAAGAGATCACTGAATAGAAGATAAAGAGGGAAATAATTCTGCCCATGAACATATTAATTTTTATCCTCATCAATTATCTATGGGTAAATCAAGAAATGATTTGAACGAGTCCCAAATTGCATCTTCTGTTGATTCATCCCAATCTGTGTTTCGAGAAGGATCTAAATTTTTCCATGATCAATTTGAGGTTGAAAAGTATAATCGGCCAAATATTATTATCAATGATGATTATTCAAAAATATTGGTCGTTCCATCTAGTTCACCTCAAATAGTTAACCTTGAAATATCTAAGCTCAATGCAAAGTTTCAAGAGAATGAAACACTTATTTTCCGATCGAGAAACATGATAAGTTCTCGCCATATTGGTCCGACCGTTTTACAAGATTCTTTCCTTGATAGTCTAATACTTTATTTGCACCGAGAATATTTGTCACATGTGAATTCTTTCGAACAATCCCATGTCAGTAATTGCATGTATCATGATAGTATTGCAGATCTGTTGGAGTATTCATATCTCGAAAAGTTTTCAGGGAATGGTAAGATTATCTTCACTTTATTTAGAGATCAAGGAGATAACTTTAACACACTCATTTTATATCCTTCAGATGGAGAAAATATGGAACGAAAGGAAGATTTTCATGAGGATGGGGCACTTCGGTTTAGGCCGATGGTTATGTCAGGCTCCCATAACTCTCACACCCTTCATAATCTCATTCTTTCATATTTTTGTAACCCATATAATGACAAAATTGTTGAATGGCTGGAGGATTCATACAACAAGAATGTTCAAGGGAATGGTAAGATCATGCTTGCCTTGTTTTTAAATGATGATGATAAAGGTAAGTATGATATATTTTTATCATTTTTCGATATACTACCATCCTTGTTAGTAATATGTGATTTTGTTTCTACTGTAGGATTGGAGTTACTCCGATGGCTACATTGGAAGCATGACTTCACGTAGTATTCTGATTTGTTTAGTAGTTAGAGTAGGTTTAGGAGTAGGTTCTCTTTTAGTTCTATTTCTCACTATTTCTCTTTGTATTAATGAATTCATGAACACAATTGGGCGCACCAAGAGAATCATAATACAATTGTTTTCAGGGAAGTCCACTTGATCCTTTTCTCTCTGCTTTTCATTGAATATTTATTTTCAAAGCCATAGTATTATTATGAAAATTTTAAATGGAAAGTAAAGAGATAAATAAATCTGAATTGTAAATTCAACCCTGACCCAAGGTACCACGAGTAGGACTGCTTTCACATCGATGAGGATTTTTCTATTTTCTTTCAGTTTCTCAAGAGATATTTCACGTGATGTTTTTGGATCCACCTTTGTACATATTTTTTTTGTTTTGATTTATTTTTGTTTTCTGATTTTGGTTCTTTTCATTTTTTCTTGTTTTCATTGCTTTCTAGTTAAAACATGCCTGTAACACAATTTAGTTCAAGGAGGGAAACCAAAATGCCTCATATTAAACATCAGTCAAGGTCTGTCAGAGCATCAATTGCTGTAATTTTCCTGAAACACAGACTAACTAAAGAATTTTTTCTGTTCAGAATAGATTTCATGGTTTCACTTTACAATTATGAGTAGACACGGCTATCATTAAAATCTCTTTACCATGTCCCTGCTTTTAAAGAAAGCAACTCAAGGATGCCTTCCTGTCCTCGAAAAAACAGTTTAATTAGTAAACTATTTTCAGATTATAATGAAGGTTATCAAGCAAAAAATTAAAGTCTGGAAAATAACAAGTGTTCTAAAAACCAGAATTTTCAGCATCACCCTACTCTTCTGAATATCTTTAAATTTATATCAGATTGTGAATAAGTTCTTGAGGGTTGTGGGAAGTGTTTGTAAACCCACCGGGATACTGAACAGGTCTGTTGGAAACAAGTAAATGCATGCATGATGCCAAGACAACTTTGATGGGGTACTGAACAGGCCCGCTGGCAGCGAAGCAATGTCGGGTTCAAGAAAATTCTCAGGTATAAATTTTCATATTGGTCATAAGCATCCTTCATTTTGAATTGAAATTTCTTGTATGGGGTAGAGGCGTCAGAGTGGGTTAATTGACATCCCTGTCGAGGATATGGACGCCTACTGGCAGCAGTGGCCCTGTCAATAGTATTGGAGCCATTAACTTCAAAATCATTGCTCTCATTTTTAAAATTTGTCACCGGATTTCATTTGAACAGGAAGATATCTGAAGTTGGAATGTGTAATGATTGTCGAGATGCTTGATGTCCTTCAACTATTTTTTGAGTTGTAATCATTATAAGCAGTCCTAACATCAACTCGACGGTGATGCAGAGATAAATGCTTCTCCCAGTAAGTCGCCATTGTTGGCAGCCCTACGTAATTTTTGCCTTGTAAAGTGACAAATGACAATTCTTGTAGTTGCCAGCACCTCCTTCTGTAAATATTGCTATTTGAAGGTGACTTGTGGTTTTTAAAATGATGTTTTGATTGTTTCTATTTATTTATTTTTACGTTTTCATACTTCATTCATGACTGAAAGCATGAATAAAGCATTAAAACTTATAATCGTATTGCAATTGTATCTAAGGCTTGGTTTTTGGAAGGGTCATTGTGCTTTCAACTCTTTGAATGAATGTTGTTTTGTTTTGGATCTTATCACATATCGATGAAACATTTTTTTTGAGTTTCTCTTAGACTATAAGCCTATGTTTTTAGATCCTTTATATACCACGTATCGATTGGGAAAAGGACCATAGGCTTGTTTCATTTAAAACTCTTGGTAAATCGATTTTTATTTAAATGTTCAATATGCTTTGGCTTGCAAAACACACCTTCTCCTAACCTGAGCCAATCGACGTCACCCTTTACATTTGATGAGAGTTAATCACAACCCGATCATACCCTGTACCTTGTTTGTAGTGGCAGTTTGAATCGACAAGTCGCTCATTACAAGCTAGGGTCTCGATTTACGCTTTGTACTCAAGGCATTTGTTTCCTAAAACGCCTATTTTTTCATGACTGAAACGCCCATTTTTTCATGACTGAAACCCCCATTTCTTATCTTATGGTTTCCCTCATGTGTTCCTAATTTTGTTTCCATTGTTTTAGCTCAGGATTACCTCCTACCACTACCATCTAAACCCACAGCTAGTTCTATTCACTCTTGTTACAGTTTGTTCAATCCCGTTTTTGCCTACGAAAGACATGTTTTTGCAGGAGCATTTCTGAGAAAATTGTGACGAGTTAGATCAAACCCTTGAAAACCCAGAATGGAAATGAGCCTTTTTATCTTGATCACGGGAAGTTTCTCCATAAACCCGATCATTGCATAGATATGTCTCTATCTTTGGAGGTAAATTTCTCATATTTTTCATCCCGATTGAGATAAACGTTTTTTATTTCTATTTTGCTACAACAATTCCTGTAGAGATTCTGGCGATAGATAAGCTTATGCTAGAAAAGCCCCCTGCACCTTCCAGTGAAAGACCAGTTTTCTTATGCAAAGAACCCTGTGATAAGGCTGCGCTCGATGAGCCTATGTTCAAACAACAAGATGTTGACCCTATAGTCATTAAATCTCCTGAGCGTGAGCAGTATGTTTTCCCTATCACCATTGCAAAGACCATAAATAGGCACTCGCACAAACTATCAAAGAACAATTTGGACATAGGGTTTAATAAAAAAAGAGCTGGGAGATTAAGCTCGAGGATTTTAGGGAATAAAACAAAAGTTCATGTGAGCACGATCAAATCGATCGAAGTCCATGAGAGCTATGATTCTGAGATCGAAAAGTTCTTGGAAGGGGAAGACCCAAATTACCATAAACCGGATCTCAGTCAGACTTATGATTTTGTAGATAATATGCCACCATGCCTGAAACATAACGAAGGTTTTCCAGGGATCAAACTCAATCAAAAACCCACAGTGGACAGTGGTATCATTTTGACGCACAGTCATGTGTTTCCTCAACCAATTGTTCCAGATCCACGGTGTGAAGTGTGTTTACATTGGATAGGAAAATATTACACAGATGTCCCCTTCCTTCAAGCGAAGATCAATACCCTTGCAGCTCAGATTGACTCATTAACAAGTGAAAAACACGAACTCAATATCAGTGCACAAAGGCAAGGAAAACGCTTGAAAATAACTGGAAATGTCATAATAAAAAATGTTGAGTGTGTTAAAGCAGTGATCAACTCTGAGGTTTTATGAGTCGAATTTAGTATTCAATTGAAAGGTAAATATTTGTTTTTATCTTAGTTGTGCCTTTATTGATGTTTTTTTATTAATATGGATTGAATTAGATTTCTATTGTTTAAAATAAGACTAGCTACAGAATCAGTAGATTCTGTAGCCAGTCAATTCTCATAAAAAAAATTGGAAAATATTAGTTGAATAAATGCCTAATTTCTTCATTTCGTTTTCTTTCAAGATATCATGTATCTTGTGGTGATCTCAAAATATGGATTATTTCTGGGCTTAGTTAATTAGCCATTTCTTTTGGCTCATTTTGTAAAACAGAAACAAACCTTTTATAATTTTGGGAGATACAGTTTGATATTGAGTGGTTTTATCACCCTCTATTTTTGTAACTAGTAAATCATATTGGGATTTGATGCTATCTTAGAAGATAGGATGCTTAGTTTGCCTGAACTCTTTAAATACACAGTATTTTGTAATAGAAGAGATCTTGGCCTAGGGCAGAAGGTGGACGATTAATTCACAAAATTGAATGGAACATAAATTTTCATTTCATCTTTAGCTTCCTGTAAATGGTGTTTTCATTTATAGTTTGTTTATCCTAATAAACTAATAGTTTTTGATAGCTTTAGACTTCACAATCTGTTATGTTTTTGGGATAATTATTTTTAAAATATTGTCCATATTTGATGCTTCAGATATTAAACAGAGTGATTGTTTATTCAACTCAAATGATAGGATTTCTCTTTAATTTTTAGTTGAATGATTAGATTCACATTGTTACAATTAAATATATCTCAATGTAATTGCTTGCAATCATAAGATCACAGTAACTATTTGTATCGTTCATTCCATTATTAAAACTCAACTGCCAACACATTGTTCTGCATTTATTCATAACAGTTTTAAGGTTCATTGCAGGTTTCCCTCTTGGACAAGGTGGTTGGATGTTCTCTAATCATACAGATGTTTGGATGCATATCATTAACTCACTAACAGGTTATCTCATTCATGTTTTTCTGTTGTTTATTCATTACTGAAACTCGAATATATGTTCTAGATTTTGATCATCCACATATTTCTGTTTCATAGTATTTTTTCTTATTAGTTTAGATTGATAAAGAAAAAACGAAAAAATATTTTATGTGCTTTCTTTATCTACTTTTTCAAAGCAGTCATTTTTTCACATTGAGTTTTGTAAGTTTAGATTAAAACTTGCAGTGTGTATATCATGTACATAAATAATATAAGTAAATCTGTTATTTAAATATATCTACAATAGTTACGTCATACATATGTACATATATATATGGTAATTAGTAATTAGTTACTTACTTCATTCTTTTTTGTTTCTTTAGGACTTTTAGATTGGCTAACGAAGCCATTAAACCCGTCAGAATGAGTTACACCAAACAGCTTGGGTTATTTGGACAACCCCGGACCAGACTCGTTCTTCCAATTGACGGATGGTCATATTTTCCTGTCAACATGTCCTCTAGCTATTCCCTCATAAGCTTCTGCCAAAATCTTAGGCCTCTCATGTTCTAGTACACATCTTCTGAAAATGTTGTCTGCGCCCATTTTATTTAAGTGTCTTGCAATCAGTTGATAGTCTGCAGCTCTGAATACCAGATTTTTCTTTTGCGATGTGTTAAACTCTTGTTTCGCAATCCATGTACTCAAGTATTCAATAATATCAGCAAAATATTCATCAACTATTTGGACTAAAAATAATTGTGCATCAGGGAAGTTGTCTTGCAAATTGGTAGGTTCTTCTCCATTCGTTAACCTTGATAGGTCATCAGGTCCTACATTCAGCTTCTCGGGTTTGACTATCACTTAAAAATCAACTTCCTAAAATAATAGTAGCCATCTATAGAACCTCCCCCCCAACACTGTCTTGTTGACTAAATACTTGAGGGCTGAATTATTTGCAAACATCTTAAAGTGTTTACCCAGTAAGTATTGTTTGAATTTCTGAAGTGCATAGACCATATATAGGCCTTATTATTTTGTAGTGTTGTAGTTATGCTCCGATTCAGACAGTTTTCTGCTTGCAAATGCTATAGGATGGTCCAAACATCTTGCTCCTGGTTGCGCTAGAATTGCTCCAAGTTTTATAGATGATGCATCTACATGCACATGAAAAGTATTTTCCCAGTCTTGGAATACCATAATAGGTTCTATGACCATATTTTATTTTAGAGTTTCCAACCCTTGTTGATAGTCCTCATTCCACTGAAATTGTGTATCCTTCTTTAGCAGTTTTTCCATTGGTGCAGTGATCTGCGCATACCCTTTTATAATTTTTTTGTAGTAGCATGTATGTCCTAATGTTTCCCTCAACTGGCACACTAATTTTAGTGGTGGTAAATTGACAATAACTGCAATCTTAGAATGATCTACTAGCAAGCCTTGTTTGCACACTATATGTCCCAATAATATTCCAAAAGGTGTCCCAAAGATGCATTTCTTGATATTTAATGATATCTGACACCGTCTGCATCTTTCCAACATTAGACTTAATACTTCTACATGGTATTTTAATAGACTATATACAGTCCATTCATCCATATACACTTCTATAAACTAATGTATGAACTCCTTAAAAGTGTTGTGTATGTGTTATATTCTTTGAACTCCTTAAAAAAAATTCTGCCTCAGAAAACATGTCACATATTTAGGTGGTTTTTTGGCACATGGCTTCTTTGCCGATGGTTTTATATTTCTGGTTAAGGAATTAGGGTTGCTGACTAATCCAGGTCATTGGGTTAGGGTTCTGGATTTCATTGGCTCCTATATGTATATTGTATTGTAAACAATGTATCACTATGAATGAATATAGAATATGTTGGTTTTCCTGGTTTTTGTTTCCAAGGAAAAAAACTCTGTGTAATGTTTGTATTTTCCATTGTATCTTTTATGTTCTTGAGATGAAAATATGTTTTCAATAAATATTGTACAAGGTTAAAATCTACAAAAAGCGGCTATTACCACCCTTGAAAATATGGTTGGTGCATTCTTCAACCCAAAAGGCATGACTGTGTACTGGTAGGATCCCCATTCTATGGAAAAAGTGGTATTGTACCTGTCTTCTGGTGCTATCTTGATCCGGTGGTAACCTGAGAATCCATCTATAAAGGAATATGCTTCATGGCCTCCCACATTCTCTAGGACTTCATCTGTAAAAGGTGTAGGGAAAGGGTCGTGTAGGCAACAATCATTTAGTTTCCACAGATACACACAAATCCTTATCCCACCTTGTTTCTTCTCTTGAAATACCATAGGGATTATCCATTCAAATTCATCCACTGGTTCTATGATACCATCTTCCAGCATTCTATCAATTTCTGATTTTACTTTATGTTTATATATTGGATTTAGTCTATAGGGTCTCTGTCTGACAGATCTAGCATCAGGTTTGAGAGGTATATTCATCTCTCCTAGCTCTCCTTCTATGTCTTTCATCTTTGTAAAGGTTGTTGGGAATAGGTCATTGTACTCGTGTAGTAACTTTGTTATCCTTTCTATTGTTTATCCATCCCAGTAGTGTCCAATGCTGGCCATTTTGGGATTCTCAGCTGTCCCAATGTTGACTTTCTTTACCTTGATAGGTGTAGAAAATACTTATGATTCCAAACATGGACCTTCTACCTATCTTTCTCCTTCAATTTCTATGATCTTAATCTCACTTAGATTGTCTTCATCTGGTGCTTCTTCCTGCACATGATAGCATGATAGCAATTCTTTCATTGTCTGTATGTTCTGTTGTTGATACTCTGTCATGAGTTCAACCTCTGGTTCATCAATAAATATCACCCCTCTTATATTTTTGAGCATTGAATCCATGTTGGGGTTCTCATGTTCAAATGAGAAAGTTAATTTAAAAAAAAATTGTAATACTGTCCATTTTGTAGTGCCTCTGCGCAATTCTTGGTCTACATACCAGTTCTCTGGAATTCCTTCCAGTGTATGGATGAAGTGATGAGGTCATTCCTCTGGTGGTATCATCCTCCATAGTGTTCTGCATTTCTCTAAATGTAATGTTGGTGTCCCATGTCCATCATATCTTTTCATTTGATTTCCCCCCTGCTCTGTGCTGAATCAAATGTGTAATAGTCGCTTACATTGGTACCAGTGCTTAATTGTTTCTTTGTGCTCACCCCACCATCTTGCAAGTGTTTCCATGAGTGCAATGTTCAGGGCTAAGAGCCTATGATTCTCTAACACTTCATCTTTATATATTTTTAGGAATTCTTATAAATCATTTATGCCATGAAAACTGGGAGGTTCTCTTATCTTGATACCCACCCATCTTATTGAGGAGTTTATTCTTGCGCACCTTCTTATGGAGACTTCATGTAATCTCTCCTGCCAATTTTCCAACCCTGTATCTGATTCATAAGCACATTATGTGATGCTTCTCTAGATGAGTACCCCATTTGCAGTTGGGTTCACATAATCTTATTCACGCACGGTGGTTATGTACAACTAGTTTATCTCTTCTAAATCTAGACAAGTTGGTTCTACAAACCTTTCTCCTTATGATGGTTATAATGGCGCAATGACTCTGTATTCTCCTGATTCAAATTTCATCTTCCTTGTTTTCAAGTTGATTATGTCCCAGTTATAAAATTCCCAATACATCCCAAGCAATGTTGGATAAGGTGTTTTGCCATCCATTATTTCTATCACTTCAAAGTTTGCCTTAGTGCGCACTCCATCCAGATCTACTATCACACCTTTTAGCCTTCCAATTGGAAGAACTTTGCGTTGTTTTTCTAGTTTCAACTGAATAGGTGAGTAGCCTAAGGGAGGGTCTCCCATACATTTCCATGTCTTCTTGGGTAACACATTTACCTTAGAGCCTAAATCTAGTATGATATCCCCCATATTGAAATCTCCAATGTTGGAATTTAGTCTGAATTATGTGCTTGTCCTCCTTCTCGTATGGAGGTGATTGACTCTTTTATGTTATAACTACCTCTCTTCCTCTATGTCACATATTTCTAGCATATTTTTCAAAACTTTAACAGATGATGGATCATTCATTATTTTAACACGCGATTGCAGAAAGGTTTTTATGGTACTTACTTGCTCTAAAGATTGTGTTTCAATGGTGTGGTCCATTGAAGATGGAATTTCGTACATTGGTACATTCTAAGTGTGTTGCGTGGTTTATGTAGAGGCAACATCTTTATTGAGGAACTCTTGTCTGGCCTCCTTGAATGTTTGTTTCTCTTTCCCCGCATCAAATTGTTTATGTGGTTCAGTATTCTTCTTCACCCATTGGTGTTGCATTGGTTCATGTCTTACTGTGTTAGCTCTTGTCTTAGCTCCTCCGCATGTAACTATGTTGATATAAATTCCATCATCCCTGGATTCTACAGATATCCACTGAACATTTTGATTGTTCTGGTTCCTTTTTTTCTTGAATATTCCCCAAAAGTGTTGGGCATTCCTTTGTATCATGGTCTGTTGCGTGACAATACATACATGTCGTAGGTGGGAGTGGACATTCCCTTGCATAATTTCCTGGTTGTTGGCAGTTATGACATACTATGATACATGTTCCTCTTCCAAATCCTCCTCTACCTCATCCTCCACCTATGTATCCACCTATATCTTCTCATGGTGCATTGTATTCAAGCACATGATTATACTGCACGGGGTTATATTGTGGTTGTGCACTGTTATACTGAGGTTATGCAGTGTTGTACTGTTGATGTGCATTTTTATATGGAGGTGGTACCTGGTTGAATTGTGGTGCAATTTTCCCTTTCATCATTTCTTCCTACACCCTATATGTATCTGAAGTTATTTCCCTCATCAAGTCTATTTTCCTACAATCTTTGTCATCATGACCTACTAATTTGCAAAAAGTGTGGTATGAATTATTGGGTATCGTCTGGTGCTTCTGCATCATTGGAAAATGATACAGATCATGCCCTTTTGTTTTACAGATATCACACCATGGTCCTCCCGTTGACAAAGAGTTTGGTAGCCTTGTTTTCATGTACTGCACAAAATTTGGGCACTCATTCTTGTGGTGTCCTTATGTCCTGCATGTGGTACACCAAACAACTTTTCTTTTCTCTTTTCCCTTATTCTGGTTAAGTTGAAATGTGAGGTTCTTCAGATCCTCCTTTAGCTCTTCTATTTTTGGATCTATCTTCTGATATTGGTTCTCTTCCAGTTGTAAGGCTTCCTGTAGAGCCTCTGCCTGAGTTTGAAACTTTTGTTTCCTCAAAGGGTATTTCAGATGTGGTAAGAGTGAATTCACAAAGATATGTCTATGATGCATGTCATTCATGACATATTTCAACTTACCCTTCAACTGTTTGAACCTATGATCAATCTCCCAAACAGACTCACCTGGTTTTTGTCTGATTTCAATCATCTCATTCATGTACTGATATTTTGAATTAGGCTTATGAAATTGATTTATCAGTAGCTTATTGACATCTACAATAGTATGTGGTGTTCCTGGTCGACTATTTACAGCTAGACTCATGTACCAATCCGGTTCACAGTCTCTTAGAGTCATAGCTAACTGCGCAATTTTTGTATCCTCATCTGTAAAAAAAAAAATCTTCCCAGATCTTCTCGCAGATAAATAAATGATTTCCAGGGTCCTCAGATGCCTCTCCCCAAAACTCTGGTAACCTAATGGTGAGATCGTTTCCTACCATATTGAACTGTGATGAACCACTACCTCCATGCAGTGTAGATACTTGACTAATACTTCCTGAACTGGCACCTCCAGTTGTTTCTCCTTGGTTGGATGTACTTCATGCTTTCTTTCTTCCACTAAAATTCGGTTGTCTAAATGGTGGTGTTCTTCCTGGTTTATTAGTCGCACATGGGGTTATGGGTTCCATACTGACACTGACATGGATAGGAGTTATGCCTTTTGTTCCTTCCCTTGGACCTCTTGTCTTCCTTTCATATGTTGTGCACAAGATTTCCTCAATCTACTCCATAGCCTCAAGATCCTCTACTTCTTCTTCATCACTTTCCAAACCCTCTCTATTTTCTATGGATCTCTTCTTATTATTCATATTATATTGGTAGGGTATTCCACTGCATGTTTTTCCAGTTGTTTCCATGATCTTCTTGATCTGATCTTCCTCCATCATGATTGAGTCCATGGCCTCCCCCTTCTTTCCCTTATCCATCTCTTCCTCCATTTCTCCACCTCTTGTCATTGCTTCCCCCCCTCCCCCATGCACACAGGGAATTTTAGTTGTCTGTTTCCATAGTCATCACATCGTTGTTATACAGTAAAATCTTGATTGAGGTATACAATTACCTAATATACCTACCTCTATGTCCTCTCAAAAACTCTTTCTCTATTGTGATGTAAGACTTTGCAGTATCTACTGCAAATTCTATGATAAACCCTGCAACAATACTGTCTAACCAGAAATCTACTAAGCACGTGAATTTGTTGTTAACTTATTGTAAATGCGCGATCTCCACAGGATTCCACTCAATCTGTCTAATTCGATTTGTAGGGTGGTTGTCTTTCAACCTCAATAGCCACTCCTACAACACATGCGGGAAATCACAGAAAAATACCTCATGCAGGTCGTTGAACACATACTTTGTCCAGATATTTTCACAGTGTTAACTTAGGGTTTATGTTGTCTTTCTGTGCAAACTCAAGCTCCTTTTTTTTCAACCATCTTTCGATTTCCTCCTTCATTGGATTCCATGGTCTGGACATTCCTTTTTATACCTTCATTCTCTTACAAATCACACTCACTCAATCCCATGCAGTTCCAGCCAGCAACAGAACCATTTGTTGGTTATTACTCCCTCTTCCTACTATTGGGTTGACCCAGCTTCAAATCTGAACAGGTTTCCAACAAAATCCTCTAAAATGATCGGCCCTCCTGGTAAACCAGAAGGAAACACAACACACACAGTGTACTATGAAATCTCACCCGAGATAGTCCTATGGGTGACTACAATGCTCAGATGCTTGCAGTCTAGGAAAGAGTAGGGATCTGGGATTGTAATTAATCTTCTTAGACCTTGTCTTGGTTGTTATTTTTATTATTCTTAATACGCTTTTTTCTGTTAAATATATGCATGCCTTCTAATATATCTAACCTATAACAGATCTCCCATATTTATCCATTCATCCATTCATACTCTAACTACTTATAGAATGTAACATGCAATCAATCCCAACACATGACAAAATTGTTTCCATGGTTCACCCCCTCCTGGGCTATGTCCACAAAGATCTGGCTTCTTATGCTTTTTTATTTAGAACTCTGTAATAGATGGCATCGTGCACACTACAATTCTAATCACACAATCTCAAAACAGGTTCCACAATCCTTTATGAGGTTGAATAGATCACACCAGGCTCCTCAGCCTATGATCTAACCCTCAAGACCTAACTACTTGACTCTCATACAAATCAACATCTTACAAAAATGGTACCAGGTCTTATAGTAGTTTCCTCAACTGAACAAAACAAAACTTAGGAACCCCCTGACCTAGACCTCCTAGGTCCTTATTTATACTAGCTTTTAACTTATCAACCATTACAATATCTTACAAAAACCCTAACCCTAATGTTGTTAGGTTTTCCTGCATGCACGCCTTGCACGCTTTCCTCCCTTGCATGTGGCTTTCCCTCGCACATGTTTCTTTTTCTGCCAGCTGTCCTTCTCCAAAATTGGCCTTATCTCCCAAAAATATACCTTTTTCTCCACTTTAGGCCTGTGCCCAACACCTCGTGAGCCAAAACTGCAGACTTTTTCACCGATACCTCTCTCCATGCCCAAAACATGGCATGTGACTGAGAAGGAGGCAATGCCACACCCCGATCAGAATTGAAGTAAAATGAGGACCTTTGTCGAGAGATTTTCCCTTGAGAAGATCCACACTTCATAGAAAGTAGACAATCTACAGCTCTATGCCCATGCTTATGAAATCTGTGGAATTTGAAAGGAATACCCTCATAATAAAGTGGCTAGCTAAAAATTAAACCCTCATGAGAGAGATCTAGGGTATCTGATAATCCTTTCGTGATATTTAGGGAAACTAAGATCCTGGGCACAAACATTTTTCCGGAGGAGGAAAAAGACATATCCGCTTTCATGAAGTTTCCAAGGGTATTTCCAATTTTCTCAAAGCATTTTGAGCTCCAACATTCCAGCAGTAGACCAGGAAGTCGCACCCAAATTGGTCTCTTATCGATTTTCTCATGGTTTGAATAAAATAAAGGGGATCATCTTTTCAGGAGAAGGGGAGTCGAATCCAGACACCAGGGTTCATCGAGGATCCTACACACATCTGTGGCTGAATGGAATTTAAACATAAACCATCCTTTTGCTAGAGAGTGTATAGACAGTAATTTAATCCCCAAGTCCTTCCACAAAGAGGAGAGTCAGTCTGAAAGAAACTCTTGGCTTAAATTCCTCCCATTTGCATGACCCACCACTACCTTTTCAGCTAGGTCATGGACCTCGAGTAACATGACATTGTCTCCCAGGGCCAAGGAGAGATGATGAGGTACTAGAGTAACACCTAGACGACATTTCTTTCGCTTCAGGGCCAAGGGTTCACCACTAGTAGACTCTATAATTTTTAAACCTGTGAAGTAAAGGAATGCATATAGATTCTTAAGAAAAACATAAATTAATCAATGGCTCATACACATAGTACACAGAGATTTATACCGGAAACCCTTAACTGGGAGAAAACCTTTCAATGCTTCATTGTATTAATTTCACCATTCACCATACAATATATATACAATGTTTTTAGGTATTCCGCAGATACCAAAACCCTAATCCCTTAATTCGAGATTAATTTAGAAAACCGCTAAAAATAGAAAAATCTGCTAAAATAGCAAAAATGCCCAAAAAACAAATTGGGGCGTTGTCTCGGAGCTGAATGTTGCGTGTAACTAGGGGGAGCCATACCTGCCCCCCCAGGAAGCGCCCAATGCACATGACACAAAGATCAGTACTAGAGGGATCGTCAGACAAAGTTGTCTAATTTGACACGCCCACACACACACATGCAAAGAATATAACACATACCTAACATTCTCCCACTTGTTTCTTTCTTTGCATCTAGGGGTCCACATGATTATATAGTCAACAATCCAGGGCAAAAATTCTCATTTTTACTTACACCAGGAGAACTTTTATGTGCTCACAGACTTTGTCAATGAATCTGCAACATTCTTCAAAGTGTCAACCTTTTCCAGCAACACCTTATTTTCTTCAACCATGTCTCTCACAAAGTGATACTGAACATCAATATGCTTTGTCTTCGAATGATAAGTTGGGTTCTTTACCAAGAATATTGCACTCTGAATGTCACAATCTAATCGCATTTCTTGTTGTACGAACTCAATACCTGAACATAATCACTATAACCATATTGCTTCCTTGCTTGCATGAGTGGTTGCCATGTATTCATCTTCTTCAGTTAAGAGTGCCACTACAACCTGTATTTTTCTCATCCAACCGATTGCTCCTCCAAATAGTTTAAACACATACCCACTTGTAGATCTTCTACGATCCAGATCTCTAGCCCAGTTTGCATCAAAAAATACATGTATGTCCACCACTTTGTCCACTCCTCTTCTTCCTTGGTAGCACAATCAATAATTGGTAGTGCCACACAAATACCTGAAGACCCTCTTTACTATTGCCCAATGCTCCTTCCGTGGTTTTGACATACACCTGCTCAAAACTCCCACTGCGTGTGCAATGTCTGGTCTAGTACAGACCATTTCATACATAAAACTGCCAAATGCACTGGCATACGGAACATGGGACATGTCCTCCTCTTCTTCATGTCTCTTGGGACACCAATCTGCAGATAAATTTACAGCTATAGGAATAGGAACCTTGATCGGTTTACTTCCATGCATATTAAACCTCTGAAATATCATCTCAACATATTTTCTCTAATTCAACCAGAGTTTCATGTTTGCATGATCTCTTTTAATCTCCATTCCCATAATGAATTTAGCAGCATCGAGATCCTTCATGTCAAATTTGGAGGATAGATGTGATTTCACCTCCTTGATAACATCCATGTTATTTCCTACCAACAACATGTCATCAACATACAAAACTACATAAATGAAGTGATTACCAACTTGCTTGGAATATACACAGTGATCATCCCTGCTTCTCAGAAATCCCAATCCAAGGATGTATGTGTCAAACTTTTGGTACCACATCCTACGTGATTGCTTCAGACCATATAGTGACTTCTTTAGCTTACAGACCAGTTCTTTCTTTCCCTTCACTACAAAGCCTTCTGGCTACTTCATGTAGATTTCTTCTTCCAGATCCCCATGTAGGAATGTTGTCTTCACATCCATCTATTCCACTTCAAGATCAAAATCAGCAGCAATAGATAAAAGAAATCTAATAGATGTTAACTTAGAAACAAGAGAAAAAATCTCACCAAAGTCAATTCCCTCTACCTAGGAATAACCTTTTTCTACTAACCGAGCTTTGTATTTCTCCACTTTACCTTTTGCATTAAACTTATTTTTAAACAACCATTTGCTACCAACAGATTTTATTCTAGTTGGAAACTCAACTATATCCCATGCCTCATTCTTATCCAAGGCATCCATTTCTTCAACCATGGCCTTCTTCCATAGTTTACTATCCTCTGAATTCACTGCTTCCCTGACAATTCTGGGATCATCATCAGTAATAGATAAATCAAAATTGGAACGGAAATCAGGTGGACTATATATTTTTGGTTTCTTCTTTCCCTCATTGATCTCCTCGATACTGGGGTATGAGGTTCTTCTTCTGCTGCTTCATCTTCTTCAAATGATTCAGATTTTGCATCATCCAACTCCAACTCTATTTTCTCAGGTTCTTCTAGCCTTGGTAGGAATTCCTGTTTGGAAACATCTTTTACCTCTCTAAAAACAACATCTCGACCGTAAACAGTATTCTTGTTTTATGGGTTCCAAAGCTTATAACCTTTCACACCATCTTTATAACCAATAAAGATACACTTTTCAGCCTTTTTATCCATCTTTCTCCTATTTTCCTTTGGAACATGTACATAAGAGTCACAACCAAACACTCTAAGATGTTGAAGAGAGGGTTTCTTTCCAGTCCATACCTCGTGTGGAGTTTTATCATCCAATGCTGATGAAGGTGATCGATTGACCAGGTAACATGTTGTACCCACTGCCTCTGCTCAAATTCTTGTCCTAACTTGGCACAGCTGAGCATAATACTTGATTTTTCCATTAGTGTCTCGTTCATCCTTTCTGTAACACCATTCTACTGAGCAGTGTATGGATTAGTGTTTCGCTTTGTTATACCCTACTTATTACAGAATTCTTCGAACTCATTTCCGCATAATTCTCCACCATTATCTGTTCTCAATACCTTTATTTTCTTCTCTGTTTGATTTTCTACCAGAGCCTTAAACTCTTTAAATTTATCAAATACCTCAGATTTATTTCTAAGAAAATGAATCCATGTGTTCCTTGAGAAATCATCTATGAATGAAACATAATACATAGACTTACCTAGTGATGGAACAGGCATAGGTCCAAACACATCATTGTGTATCAACTCTAAGATCCCCTTTTCTCTTTAATACCAGATGGGAATCTTACTCGATTTTGTTTACCATATATGAAATGTTCACAGAAATCAAAATCCATAGTGAAATTAGACATACCTCCAACCATACCTTTACCGTGTAGTGTTCGAAGGCCCTTTTCTCCAATATGTCTTATTCTTTGATGCCACGGCATGGTCTTCTTTCCAGGGACAATATTGGTCTTGTCTTCTTTATTTCTCTTCTCATGGACAATAGAATTGTTACACCCATTAGTATAAGTGCTTCCCAACAACTTGTACAAAGTTCCACACTGAACTCCCCTCATCAAAACCATTTCTCCTTGTACCAACTTGCAAGTGTCCTTTCCAAATACAGTATCCACTCCTGCATCATCCAACTTCCTTCTAGATATTAGGCTCCTGGCTAGTTTTGGACTGTGAAGAACCCTAGGGAGAGTTCTAATCCTTCCATATTTTAGCAACAACTTAACGCTTCCATGTCCCATGATTTTGGTTGTCGAGTCATCTCCTAGGAATACATCACCACCATCGTATTTTTCATATTCAGAGAAACACTCCCTGTGAGGAGTCATATTGTATGACGCACCTGATTCGATCAACCATACATCACGGTATTCATGTGTACCTGTAGATGCCAGGTAAACATCACCTCATTCTTCAGTGGAAGTTTTTTCCTCTGTGGAAGAGGTACTATCAGATCCCTTTGGTTTATCAACCTTCTTAGACTTGCAATATTTCTTATAATGCTCTGTTTTACCACACTTCTAGCATTTCCTCAAAGATTTTCCTGGAGACTTAGATCTACCTATAGATTTAGATCTCCCCCGCCCGAAGACTTACCAGGATTCTTGTCTTGGGTACGACCTCTTGCAAGTAAAGCATCTGTGTTATGACCATCCATGCTTTTTCACCTCATCTCTTCAGATAACAAGGATGCAACTATATCCTCATACCTCAATGTAGATTGAGTGGTACTACCAATTGCTACAACCAGATTATCCCAAGAGTCTGGCAAAGAACATAACAAAGTAATACACTTATCTTCTTCTCCAATCGTAATATTAATAGAGACAAGTTGACTTACCAGAGTATTAAAGGCATTTAGATGTTTTGTCACATAATCTCCATCTTCCATCCTAAGATGATACAGCTTCTTTTGAAGAAACCACTTGTTTACCAGGGACTTTGATTAATACAAATTCTCCAACTTATCCCATATTTCCTTGGCTGTGGATTCTCCCGAGACATTCAACAACACCAAATCTACCAGGTAGAGTCAAATAGTACTCCTTACTCTTTTGTCCAACCTCTCCCAATCTTCCTTCGACATACTAGTAGGTGGTGTACTAGTAGTTTGTGTACTAGTAGGTTGTGTACCAGTCGATTGTGTGCCAGTAGGTTGTGTACCAGTAGGTTGTGTACCAGGATCCACAATGATCCATTGTTCTTTGTCTACAAGAAGGTCCTCCATCTTGAGCTTCCATAGCTCAAATATTTTACCATTGAACTTCTCTATCTTGATTATAGAATAGATCGCCATTACTCTTTCTACACTCAAATCACCACTGCAAAATCTCCCACTAAACCCAGGTTTATCACAAACCCAAGATAAACTTGATCTAGCAAGATCGAGCCAAACCCTCAGCAACAAAGGTATCCCTCTGAAGCCAAAAACGAGCTCTGATACTACATGTAAGTTTTAAACCTGTGAATTAAAGCAATGCATATGGATTCTTAAGAAAAACAGAAATTAATCAATGGCCCATACACATAGTACACAGAGATTTATACCGGAAACCCTTAACCAAGAGAAAACCTTTCAATTCTTCATTATATTAATTTCATCATTCACCATACATTATATATATACAATGTTTTTAGGTATTCCGTAGATACCAAAACCTCAATCCCTTAATTAGGGGTCAATGTAGAAAGCCGTTAAAATAAAAAAAACGCCCAAAAACAAAATTGAGGTGCTGCCCCGAACCCCGTCGGCTCCAGGCGGTAACCAGGGGGGGCATACCTTCCCCCCCTAGGAATCGCATGACACAAAGAAAAATACTATAGGGATCATCAGATGCAGTTGTCGAATTTGACGCGCCCACACACACACATGCAAATAATATAACACATCCCCAACAGACTCTAACTCGAATCTGCATGTATTAGATCTTTTGTACTGGGAATGCGGAGAGGAACAAGGGGGAGGATCCTGACCATTGGCGCAAGAGAAAGGGGTAAGGGCCAAAAAATCATTCAGGTACAAAGTAGAGGGAAAACCCGGCTCCGGAAGGGAAGAAGAGGAAAAAAGAGGTCAATGGCCAGGAAAAGGGTTCACTAGACTAGGAAGAGACAAAAAAGTCTCGAGATTTTCCAGGTGACCATAGGAAGGAAAGGGTTCGAGAGTTTGCAGGAACCGATTGTCTTCAATCCCAAGAGAAGAAACCTGAAAGGGATCCTAGTTGAAAGGAGATGAAGAAGAACACTTGGAGTCTGAGGAAACCACATGGGAAGAAGGGGAGAAATTCCCCCAAAGCATAGGTTCGACGTCTAAAGCACCTGGAGCTCCACCAACATCAAACAACTGTATGCCCAGGGGAGAATTTTGAGTTGGGTCCGAAACGGAAGCATCCCAAAACCCTGCGACAGGAGGCGACAAAACCGATGAGTCGATGTCAGAGGGCCTGATAGCTAGAATATTCCAAATGAGTTGTCTATCAGCATGATCAAAATCATAGTCGACCAGATAATCCATGTCACCTGTCCTCTTGTGCTTCCAATTACTAATTTTTCGAGGAAAACTGTTGTTGCACCTATTGCTTAGATAGAACTATGGATCCGCAAAAAAAACTAAACTGCCTGCGGCTAGGGTTTTCGCAGAGCTTCTTCATCCTCCCCTCGGTTCATTGAATATTAATGATCAAGATGTATTATTATTTAAGAGAATGTTACACCAAATAAACTTATAGCATAAACACCTAATCGTTTCCCTAAAAGGTATTTTCCTTGTAGTGCTAGATAGTAGAATGATGACAAGAATAGAGCAACCAGACCTAGAGGCATCCCTACCCATAGAAGTGGAGGAATTCCACATTCTCATCACAACAACAACACAAAAAACATCCCTTCAAAGGGTGAAAATACTAGATTTGTGAATAAATCCTCGAAAATCCCAAAGGTAAATATGTCCACACTATCTCCTTGGCATAAATACTTTGTGTTAGCAAAAATTCATTTGATAGGAAAGTATATGGGCCAACGCCCAAGTCATAAGACCATAGAGCTCCAGTTGGAAGAGTTCTAGTATCCCCTAATGACGAGTTCAATCAACTTCTTCCCATGTTGTAGAGGATACATTGCATTCTTCTTCCAACTAAAATAAGACTTGGATATTATATTCTTGATTGGGGCCTTCTTTCTAGGAATCAAGGGGATTTATTTGAATTGATTGACTCTTTTCTTCAATTTGAAGGAAGATACTCCCAAATCAATCCTAGTATGGATCTACCTTCGATTAATATTTTGGGATGATTCAACCATCTAACTCATAAAAAAAAATTGGGAAATTTATTGATATACTTGTCCCAAAAGATGACCAATGCTCATGTGCAATAATCGATGTAGAAGTAGATCTCTCAAAATGGATCCTAGAGGAAATCAAGTTGAATCTAGATGGATGGAGCTACATCCAAGAATTTGATTGTGTGAAACTTGTTAAAATATGGAAGATGGTGTGCTTGTTTTACCATTGACGATACCTTCGTCACCCAACCATAGGCCAAAGCCTCCCTCTGAGCACCTTAACCTTGACTGAGAATTCCTTTGGAAGCAAACCCTAGGCTAGATAGCCAAACAAAGAGTAGTGCACCTTTCCCCGAGGATAGTGCATCACAAAAAGTTGATCAGATAGTCCAAACCCTAGCCAAGAGATATTCAAGCCAATACTGAAACTTGTTGTTGTTGCAGCTGCACCAACAGCTCTCCTCCAAACCTATGCACAAGACTGCAACTGCAGTGCGCACCAAAACTGGGAACTGCAATTATGAGATGCTGCAAATGAGAACTGGCACCCTGTTTTTATTGTAGTCTTGCCAGTTT
The DNA here is from genome assembly GCA_000966675.3 of Picea glauca. Lineage (NCBI taxonomy): Eukaryota > Viridiplantae > Streptophyta > Pinopsida > Pinales > Pinaceae > Picea > Picea glauca. Next base: position 1,487 of record JZKD02S1614685.1, on the reverse strand, counting down.
TACTGGGGCCGACTTCTCCTTCTGGATATGTGTTTGTTCAGTATATTATTATTATTTATGGCCGACTTCTTCTCTTAGAGGCTAATAGCCTAATATAAATTATCTACTTCATCCGACAAGGCTTCTAGGGTTATTAGCCAACTCATTAGGGTTTCTCTTGCTTCCCGGAGTCTTCTATTCTCGTAAGGTTCACACATGGAGGTAAATACCTCCCGCAGCTACCATAATATTAACACTCCCTCCTAGCTAGAGAGGTATTTACAGGTAATGGACTTGAGCACAAAAACATACCATTTACCCGGTAGCATCAATATAGTCATCTAGACTATTTCATGACTAGGTCATGAGCATCACCATCACCATCAGTTGCATCATCTCTCGAAACCATACTTCATCTGAGTAATTAGATATGATGTTGGATAAGTCACTCTTACCATAGAGTAATATAAGAGGAGTAAAAGTTCTAAACTATTTTCCGTCTGGAAAATCTATGTTCATCATCCATCTGAATGATCGTTATCTCCAATAAATTGTTGATAGTCTTCAAGGAAATTAGAACAAGGATAGAACACGACTGTGTCTATTCATAGTAGTACATAACTACAATCCAAGTGGTTTACTACCACACCAAGTAGCACACAAGTACTTGATCAACAACGTAATGGTTGCGAATAGTGGAACATATCCACCTCAGTAGTCCTCCTCTATTGTCATACAGTCTTCATAGCAATCTACATAGAAACAATGTTATGATATATACTGAATTATTTGGGCCAATCTTTCACTCACATATGTGAGCTCTGAAAGAATATATGCCTCACAAATAGTGGAGCACATCCACCACAGTAGTCTATGTCTACTATCTTCATAACAAACATCTGATAGCAACCTGCATAGAAACAATGTTATGATATAAACTTGATTTGTCTGGGCCAATCTTTCACTCACATTTGTGAGCTCTGAAAGAATATCTGCCTCAAAATAGTGAAACATAGTCACCATCATCTGATGTCATCCTGCACAGAAAAATATTGTTAAACATAAATTGAATCCTCTAGGCCAATCTTTCACTCACGTTTGTGAGATCTGAAAGAATATTTTCCCTCATCAGTAATTGGCTATCTGCCCTATTCTTCACAAACAAGGAAGAAGGATTATTTTTGATTTCTGAGCCTGGACCATTTCTCACCCTAGGCCATTCTTCCTACACTAATTAAAGTGCACCCTGGATAGAATGTATAAACCCTAAGAAATGTTTGGACCATTCCTCACCCTGGGCCATTCCTCCGACACTAAACAAAGTGTAACCTGGATAGAATGAGTCTGCCCTAAGGAATGATTGTCCTTGATTATTGACCCTGGACTATTCCTTACCCTGGGCCATTCCTCCAACACTAAACAAAGTGTAACCTGGAGAGAATGAGTCTGCCCTAAGGAATAACTGTCCGGACCATTCCCCACCCTGGGCCATTCCTCCGACACTAAAC
>JZKD02S1614674.1:141074-155513 GCA_000966675.3 Picea glauca | reverse complement strand
TGACCTGAGTGCTTTGATATATTTGCCACTCTGTTTTTCAGCTTCTGCCTTGAATTCTTTGAATTTTTCAAAAGTTTCAGACTTGTGTCTGAGAAAATAGATCCATATTTTTTTGCTGAAATCATCAATAAACGTTAGAAAGTAAAAGCTACCACCTATTGATTCTGTTTGCATTGGTCCACATAGGTCAGTGTGAACAAGTTCAAGATGTTGTTTGGCTTGATTGGAAGACTGTGGAAAACTAGTTCTCTTATGTTTTCCAAGTATACAAGACTCACATGGGGGAATTTTCTCTTTAAAGATAGGAAGACCTTTGACCATGGAGTTCTTCTGAAGAAGACTTAGACTCTGAAATGGTAGGTGTCCAAATCTTGTATTCCAAGCCATAGTTTCATTCAGGGTGGATGCACTCTGTGCATATGGTTGACTCAGATTTGCAGTTTTGAGTGTAAGGGGAAACATCCTATTTGGAGTCATAAGGATTTCAGAAATTAATTTTCTGTTGGGTTTTTTATCATAAATTTTGCAAGATGCTCCCTCAAAAAGTACCTTATAGCCATGTTCAATGAGTTGTCCTAAACTTAACAAGTTATGTTTCAAATCTAGAACATGATAGACATTGTATATGTCTTTCTTTACATTCTGTTTAGTAAGAATAGGAACAGTTCCTTTCCCTTGAACATTGATTAAGTAATCATTTCCAAGTGTAATATCATATGAGATTGATGAATCAATGCATGAAAGTAAATCTTTGTTACCTGTCATGTGATTGTTGCATCCACTTTCCAGCAACCAGAGATCTTTGGGTTGTTCTTCAATCTTGTGGTATGAGGGAAACATTCCTCCTGAAGTTTCTCCCGTATGATTTGACACATGTGCTCTGCCTGAGAGCTGATCTACTTGCTTCTTCCTGCATTCAGATTCATAGTGCCCATACCTTTTGCAGTAATAGCATTGTATGCTTGATTTCTCATTTGATCTTCTCCCTCTGCCTCTTTGAGGCTGGAAATTCTGATGTTGATTTTGTTTTGGTTGTCTTTGACCTTGGAAATTTTGATTCAAATATTGTTGTCTGTTACCTTCTTTCACTTTCTTCCCTACTGCAAGAAAGTGCACGAGGTTTAATCCTCTGCAGCGCCAAGGAATTTTTGACATGTGAAGTCCCGACATTATCTGGACCGTCCATCAAGAGACACGTGGTGAGATCGCGGCACTTCGATGACTCGCAAGGTGTAAAGGTCAGAAGAATGTCGTGAGAATTCGCGAATCACAAAATTCCGAGTCATTATGGATCGTTGGATCGTGAAAGATCGTGAGCCGTCGATCTTGTCGCATTGCAAAATCGGTAATCGAGAGTTGGACATGCAAAGGCGATTGCACTCCAAAAACTTCGATACGCGATATCATGAAATCCCGAGAGGACTTGTGAGTCATCCATCTCAGAGGACAGGTGGTATCAGATCCAAGTGTCATCAAATCAACATTTCAAAGTTCGTGGTTTTAAAAGACCATTGCAGCAAGAGTTCTAAACTCACGAAATCTCAATTCACGAAATAGCGATAAGATCACAGCCGTCCAATTGTCCGGACACGTGGCGGACATCGAGGAAACCGTTGGCGTTTCGACATCTGGGGTTTCAAGTTGACAGAGAAGTTGTGTCAATGGAGCATCGCAAGTCGCGATATCCCGAGGTTGAATCAGGACCATCCATCTTGTGGGGACGCATGGCGTAAATCCGAGGGCTCAGGAAAAATCCTGAAAGGGGAGATTCCATCGGCATATCAGGATTCAGTGTTTCGCGAATCCTGAGGACAAGAAACATGATCATTTCGGAACTCCGAAGTTTGAAATCTAAACAGTAGAAAAGCTCTGTTGTGGGGCCCAGCTGACATCATCTCGTCAAAACAAGGGATCGGGAATCTCCACGGTGAAACCCCCAAAGTGGACTTGAGACATCCATCTATTGGGACACGTGGCAGAGATCAAAGGAATCTAGAAAAGTCCTGAAAGGAAAGCGCCATCGGTAAATCAGAGATCGAGGAATCGAGGATTCAGAAGATCTCGTCATCAGGGTTCATGAAGTCCCGATTCGCGATATCCTGATAAGATCTGGACCGTCAGATCACAGGAAGATCTGGACCATTAAATCGTCCAAAAGCAAATTTTGCATTTCGGTAATTTGAAAGGCAAAAAAAACCCGAAGAGCCCGTAGTGCTTTAACATTAAGGCGCACGGTCACATTGCACGGTGACTAAGGCCAATTCAAGGTCGATAATCTCCTTTTGTCCATCGGCAAATCGACATTTCGCCGTTTGGAGGTAAATACGAAATTTCCCTCTATTGTTTCTGCAATTTTTTTTTATGGTGTCGTCTAGCAATTTAGGACCAATTGAGGGTCCAATTCTTCTGGGAAAGAATTACAAGTTTTGGTCTCTTCGGATGATATCCTTCTTTCAAGCAAAAGAGTGTTGGGAACCAGTGGATCTTGGATATGTGGAACTAGATCCAGCAACCCTATCTTCCATGACAAATCCATAGAGAATTTCTCAAGCAACACTGAGGAACAAAGAAAATAAAGCTAAGTTTTGGATTCAAAACTCTGTGGATGATTCAATTTTTTCAAAAATCACACGCGTTGGTACTTCAAAACAGGCCTGGGATATCCTTCAATCTTCCTACCAAGGAAATGCCAGGGTCAAAACAGTTAAACTGCAGACCTTGAGGACACAATTTGAGACTTTAAGAATGACAGAGTCCGAAAATGTGGATCAGTTCATGACCAGAGTCATGGGCATCGTGAACCAGATCAAACTGATTGGTGAAGCCATAACTGATCAACGAATAGTTGAGAAAATCCTCAGAAGTTTACCCAAGAAATTTGAAATGGTTGTCATAGCAATCCTTGAATCCAAGGATCTGTCAAGTTTTTCAACAGATGAACTAATTGGTTCTCTGGTGACACATGAGACTAGACGGCATCTCAAAGATGAGTCAATCTCCAATGCTTTCAAAACTCAATTCTCCTTTAGCAAAGGGAGAGGCAGAGGAAGAAGCAGAGGTCACCAAGGAAGAGGGAGCAATCAAAGTAACCCTCATTCTAGTGGAGGTAACAGACAACAGTATCCGAATCAAAATTTCCAAGGTCAAAGACAACAACAACAAAATCAACATCAGAATTTCCAACCTCAAAGAGGCAGAGGGAGAAGATCAAATGAGAAATCAAGCATACAATGTTATTACTGCAAAAAGTATGGGCACTATGAATCTGAATGCAGGAAGAAGCAAGCAGATCATCTCTCAGGCAGAGCACATGTGTCAAATCATACGGGAGAAACCTCAGGAGGTATGTTTCTCTCATGCCACAAGACTAAAGAACAACCCAAAGATCTCTGGTTGTTGTACAGTGGATGCAGCAATCACATGAACCTTTGATTCAGATGTAAAGTTTATGCACTAGGGAAGAAACATAGAGACAAATTTCCCCAACATCATTTTAGAGCAAGTGAAACTTTGGCGTTAGTACATGCAGATATTTGTGGCCCCATGCAGACCTTATCTCTTGGAAAGAATATGTATTTTCTTCTCTTTGTATATGATTTTTCAAGGATGTCTTGGGTCTATTTCTTAACTGAGAAGTATCAAGATTTTATCTTCTTTCAAAAATCTAAAGCACTTGTTGAGAAGCAATCAGGATACTATTTGAAAGTCTTGAGAACTGATCGAGGTGGAGAATTCACCTCTAATGAATTCAAAGATTTTTTCAATTTACATGGCATCAAGAAAGAATTAACTACTACATATACTACTCAACAAAATGGAGTAGCAAAGAGAAAAAACAAAACAATTGTAGAGATGGATAGATGTATGTTAAAAGAAAAGAGTTTTTCAAACATGTATTGGGAGGATGCAATCCATACAACTGCATATATCCTCAATATAAGTCCTACAAAGATGGTAAAAAATTATACTCCCTGTGAAGCTTGGTTTTGTAGAAAACCAACTATTTTTCATCTAGAAATTTTTGGGTCTGCATGCTTTGTTCACATTCCTGCACAACAAAAACATAAATTAGTTGGAAAATCAGTGAAATGTATTTTCATTGGATATTCAAAAGAAAGAAAGACTTATAGGTGTTTTGATCCACTTACTAATAAACTTTATGTTAGTATAGATGTGATATTTGATGAAGGGGGATTTTATCACAAGAATGAAGGAGAAGATAAAGAGGTTACCCCACATATTGGAAATTTGATTTTTGATAACAATGATCAATCTTTCCAGCCCTTTGTTGTAAGAAATGCAGGCTTGCCTTCAAGGAGTTCTACATAAAATTCATTTTCATCTTCTCCGTCAACTGGATCTCAAGTTGATACTCAAACAACACCTCCATATAGTCCTCCTAGAAAACCAAGAAGTTTAAAAGAGACATATGAGACATTTAGGTATGCTGGTGACAATTTTGATATTTTTTCTTCTTCCCATGTTGAACCTTTTAATTTTAAAGAAGCTTCCACTGATGAACCATGGGTGCAAGCCATGGAATATGATATATCATAGATCGAAAAAAATGATACATGGGAGCTTGTTGATCTTCCTCATGGAAAATCCACTATTGGTGTAAAGTGGATTTACAAGCTAAAATTTAATATGGATGGAAGTATTTCAAAGTATAAGGCATGTTTAGTTGCAAAATTATATGTGCAACAAGAGGGCATTGACTATGAGGAAACGTCTTTTCCTGTAGCAAGACTTGAAACAATACGAACTTTTCTTTCCATTGCATCTCAGTTAAAGTTGACAGCTTATCAGATCGATGTCAAATCTACTTTTTTAAATGGATATTTGAAGGAAAAAGTTTATGTTGAACAACTTGAACGTTTCATTGTTAAAGGTAAAAAAGATAAGGTTTATAGGCTTAAAAATGCTCTTTATGGTCTTAAACAAGCTCCTGGAGCTTGGTACTCTAGAATTGATAACTATTTTCATGATCATGGATTTAATAAATGTCCTTCTCAAAGTACCTTATACAAAAGGGTTGTGGGATCAGATTTCACCATTGTTTTCTTATATGTAGATGGCTTAATTTTTATGATCACCTCTCCCTCACTTGTGAAGGAGTTCAAAGAGACAATGAAATCTGAATTTGAGATGTCTAATTTAGGAGAAATGCAATATTTTTTGGGTATGAAAATAAAACAAGCAATTGCAGGTATATCGATTAGTCAATCCAAAAGTGTTGATTACTTGTTGAAGAGGTTTAACATGCAAGGTTGTAAACCTGTGAGTACTCCCTTGTTTGTTGGGAGTAAACTAATGAAGGAAGATGAAGCTCCAATTTGTAATGCCACTCTTTATAGATCTTTGATTGGGAGTCTTATGTATATGATGACCACTAGACTAGAAATCATGTTTGTTGTAAGTCTGGTTGTTAGGTTCATGCATCAACCTCATGAGACTAATTGGCGGCCAACTAAAATAATTGTCAGATATGTAAGTGGTGAAAAATTGTTTGGATTGTTTTATAGTGCTACTAATGATTCCAATGTTATAGCATACACAGATACAGATTGGGCAGGTTGCTTAGATGATCAAAATAGTACTTCTGGATATGTTTTTCTCTTTGGAGGAAATATTGTTTCTTGGAGCAAAAAACAACCCATTGTTTCTCTATCCACATCTGAAGCAAAGTATATTGCAACGTTATCAACATGTACACAAGTCATCTGGATGGAAATATTGTTTTAAGACTTGGGAATCAATGTCAATAAGCAAATCAAAGTCTATTGTGACAATCAAAGCACTATCTCCATGACAAAGAATCATGTATATCATAGCAGGAGCAAACACGTTGACATTCGACATCACTTCATTAGAGAGCTTGTCCAACAAAAATTTATCTCTTTTGAATTTTGTAAATATGAATATTAGCTTGCCAACATTTTTACTAAGGCTCTTCCAAAGGATCGATTCAAGAAACTCAGATCACTGTTGGGAATCCAAAAACTTGACATCAAGAGGGAGACTGAAAAATGTGATGCTAAGTTTTCAGCATGCGTTAACCTCACTATTTACAGTTGTGAAACTAACTCTGCCACTTGTTGATCAACTGCTGCCACGTTTTTACTCCCTTATCCACTGCATTGGGTTTTCAATTTTTTATTTAAATGATAGGTTTATTTTCTGCAAACACAGTTTTTGAATGTATATTTTGTTTGAGAAAGTATCTCTGTGTACTGTTGTAGAGGCCTTTCTTTGGCACCTTGTGTATCGGAGGATTCTATGTTTCCATTTTTTTATTTACAGTTTGTAACAAAGGTACTCTTTATCTCTTTTATTTTCATAAATAAAGCATAAGACAATAGTTTTTAGAAACATAGAAATTTTACTATTTGCACATGTCGTTCTATTGTTGGTGGTCAATTTTTTGTCAATACTATCATTTTTTGTTTACTGGTTTATTAGGATCTTCATTTTCTGGGTGTGACTCCTTTTTGTACACATAATTCCTTTTGTCAAGTCTTCCAGAGTTACCTTTCCGACAGGTTTTTCGGTGGGTCATTTTTAAATTTTCAACCAATCCAGAAATCTGATCGATTTTCTAAGCATCTGGGTTGGTTTAAAATGGGAAAAAATCCTTTGGATAAGGTTTTGAAATGTATGAAACTTTGATCCATGATGAACTCAGAATACCCCTAAAAATCTGGCTAGATTCAGGCTCGAAAATTGCCTGAAAAACCGGTTTGTTTGCTCCTGAGTTACCTACTCCATTGATTTTCGGTTGTCCGTCTTCTTCAAACCAAGAGATAAATTTAATGATGTAGTTGGTACAGATATCCCTTACTATGTAGTTCTCAAGGTGCTACGCAAGAATTATTGTCTTGAAGTTGATGTGTGGAGTGTTGGAGTCATTCTCAACATTCTATTGGGTGGAGTTCCTCCATTTTGGGCAGAAACTAAACAAGGGATCTTTGAGCACATCCTCCACGTTCAACTTATTACCTGATTGGCTCGACTCTCTTGTTGTGGTGAATATATATTTATTGTGTGCAGGGTGTGAAAGATTTGAAGAGGTTGTGTACTTGTGAGTTTTTAATGAAGAACTGCTCATCAAACAAGGTAACATAATTAAAGCTGGTGGTTCTTGATGTACTTTAGTGCCAAAAGAACACATCATTGATTTGATTATGTCTAGAGTATAGAAAACTATGTATTTGGACATATGGAAATATGTCAATATAATGTTTCAGTATCTATACTATTTTCCGAATTATGTCAATACCATGATTCACTATCTAGATTATTTTTCCAAGTATGTCAAGAATTGTTGGTCATTAAAAATCATTATTGATGGTGAGAAACAATTGTACCTTAAATGGATGAAGTGACATATCATAATGAATGGTTGAGGAGCATAGTCTACAAGAGTTAAGAAGTGGATAAAAATGTTGATGAAGACCACACCAGACAAAGATCAAAATCAAAAAATACTTTTATGTGATTTCGATATATTTAGTTGTGGTGTAATCATTTAAGGAGGCTGTTAGAATTAATGCTTACTTTAGAGTTGGTTTGAGTTTGTTATATCTAGTTGGTTGTGAGAGATCTTCTCCAACAATTAGATCCGATTTATGTGTGTAATTGAGATATTCCCTAGTGAGTTTTTTGTGTAGTTGAGGGAAAAATTTATGGATAAATATGTGCTTGATTGAATAATAAAAATACTCAGAATATTTTTTTGTTTGTATACAATATGTCTTCTCTACGTAATTTTATTTGTTTTCTGCTAAAGCCTGCTATGCAACACCTCGTCAGTCACTCCTACTAAATGAGACTTCATTGAATCTCCTAGCTTACCCACTAGTACCTTGTCCTAAACGATCCTGATTCCTACTTAACTCCTACTCAACGAGATGTCCTTGGTCCTCCTAGCCTATGCACAAGTACATTGTCCTAACCAATTTCCCATGACACTGGACAAAACATATTGTGGCATCCACAATTTAGCCACCAAGGCTACCAAAGTATATGAATTTTCCTTGCAACTTACCAAGTATTCCTAGTGTGCCTTCTATCATGCCACTACCACTAGAACCTCAAGTCAATATTGCTATATTCTCCCCCACTTAGAATGTCACTTCAAGTCAACACAGTGCCATCAACTCATCTAATGAAAGAGATATTGGCGGTGAAGATAGACTTCAACAATTCCCATTCAAAGTTTTCTCTGATACAATTTGTAACAGGGATAGATATTCTGTTCCTCTTGAGTTTTCCAAACCACTCAAGAAGTATAGCTGCTGGCGGCACCTACCTGACCTCATAAGTTGGGCATGACCAACAACTTGTTCATATCTCAACTGGAATACGCCTCATTGTCATAACCTAGTCGAATCGAAGCTAGTAATATTTAATTGTGTAGAAGTTTGAATGCTCGCTTCACCATAGACAACGTTGCAACATTTCAACCCAACCATAGGAGAATTACTCCTGCCTCCCCTAAGCCAAGCACCGATACATATTATATATTTTTGAAACTTCAATACATATTTTAGATAATGAAAGCACCGAGATGCTTCTAGTGATAATACACATTGGTGCGCCAATATTTAATATCCATAGAATCTTAGAAATATATAATATGCACTAGTATGTATTACATATTTTTGAAGTCCCAACCTACATTTTATATAATGAAATAATTGGTGTGTATTAAATATGTAAAGCACAGATGTGCATATGACCTTATGCAACGTTATGTCTTCTAACGGTTACGATAACAATAATGACATTGGTAATGGTATCATTAAAGGGAATGATGCTTTTGTTGTCATTAGAAGTATCAATGTTTTTATCATAGTTGTTTTCACTAGTGTGTATGACTTAATATAATGCATTAATGCATAAATATGTATGAATTGAATCGTTTCATTCAAATGAATACAATGAACTCATATATTTCAATGTTGAATTTGTCCACATTGTGGGCATGGAAATGCAACGTCTTCTTTTTTTACAAAATTTTAGTTAATCATCAAATCATCAATGGACTTTTACAATAATATTGATTTTTATATTTTAATTATTGTTTTTGAATATAACTATTTCATTAATGTATTGTATCGTTTAAACAAATATATAATCTCATTATATCTCTATTCATTGTAAGAATGTAAATCATCTATATATTTAATTAATGATGTAACATTTTATGACACTTGATAATGCAATATAATAGATAACCTATTTTATTGTATACAAATAAGAGGCCCTTCATCATACATAATGAGAACAAAAAGGTCTATAATAATCAAAATGTCAATAAATAATGGTTACAATTATTGGTATGATGTCATTATACAATTGGGATAATATGTTCACATTAAACAAAATGTTTGATATTTAGAGACAAATATTCCAAGATATACAATTTGTAACATTGAATTTTCAGTGATCATCATTCATCGGTCAAACTACTATCATGGATCGAACTACTAGCATGCCTAAGTTCTTGATCACTTGTAGGGTGTCAAGTGTAGTGACACTAGAATTTATTGTATCAATTTCTAAAGTAAGTTGAGAGATATCATGTTTATTTTAGGCTTGGGCTACATTGAATGCATTTTCAAAGTTGTAGAAGGACTTGTCCAGGATAGTGATATGATTGTCAAATTCTTGGCTACGGGTGGCCATCGAGAAGATAGGCTGGCAAGAATAGGGATGGTCAATTTGCATAAAAAGGGCTTAGGATATAGTAGTATCACCGTGATAAGTTCAAAAATAGGAATCTAATGAGATGGGACCAAATCACGATGCTAGATAACGTGGGTGGGTCCACAAAAAAAATGGTTGATTGGAGAAGGGTACCATGACGATCAATGTGAAGAGAGGAATCTAGTGGGATACGTCCTAAATAAGGGCCCGATTGGGACCACTATATTGTTTTTATCCACACAAATTTATATTGATGTCTAAATAATACTACATTGATAGTGTGTCCAAATTCTTAATAGGTAAGATTGTGTAGGACTTTTTGGAGCCTGGATGCAGGAATCAAGGTTGCCCACATTGGATGTGCAAAATTTCAACACTATTTATGTTATGTTATGTTCCGATAGAAAGGATTAGGCTTTTTAGGGTTCCTACAGACAAGGGAGTGTTCTATGGTATATCTCTCTTACATAATTGCATAGTATAACAATAGTACTTGGCCCAATATCTTAGGGATCTAGCTTACGAGGGTTAACCAAACCCTTATCCGTACTACCTGATTATCTAGGTACACAAGAGTAGTCATCTTGAATGTTGTTCTTTGTGCCAATATAGTAGTCAGGTGATCGATTGAATGAGATACGACTAGTTTTAGGAGACTTATTGAACTTCTTATATACCCGAGGATATGTGGGAGTGAAAGGACATGTACGTCTGATTTCTAATGTGGTACTACTCAAAAGAGTACCAACAATGGTTACCGATATTTCCAACAAGGTGAAACCATGTGTAGTTATTGTGTGTATTCTTCCCCAACTACATTTTTTCCCACATAATGGCATATCACTTTGCGTTATAAATGTCGTCACAAGTTTCTAGACTATTTTTTTTTTCTAAAAATCTATAGAGGAAAGGGTTTTGATACAACTTGTAAGGTACCAAAAGGAAATATGTAGAGAAAAAACATAATTATTATCACAATAATTAATAGAAAGAATGAACAATAAGCACAATGAGACAATAGATCCAAAATATGATACATTTATCATATTGGGAGAAAATCTCACTTGCCTCTTCAAGGGGGAAACTTGCAACAGAGTAGAGCTCGAGTACAGATGATTTACAAAAGAAACATTTATGTTCTTTTTATCCCTATTTATACTATTTCTATCTTCTAGAGAACATTCTAGAGGAAGAACTTTCTAGAGATAGAACCTTCTAGTAAGTCTTATTATAGTAGACATGTTCACATTATTACATAGGCCTTATTTATTAATGAACATAGAAAAGCATATTATTCTATCTAATTGAGGGGTTAAAGAGGTTAGGACCCTAACAATTTTATCCAGATTTCATCATTATCAATGAAATGAGAGCCAATATACTTAACATTCCTTGAGAAACATAAACTGATGTCGACACGATTGAATATGTGACTACAAAGGATGACGAGTTGCTTGAAATCCACTAAATATAAAACAAATACCAATATTTTAATGGGGAATGCATTTGATAACTTTGGATGAGGTGTTCAATGAGGATGACATGAGACTTCCCTACGTGAAGCACAAATGATAGCTAATAATGGAGGAAGTCAAAGAACCAGCTAGACATAAGGTGATTTTTCATCCGGGGGAAGTTAAATGAACTAAGGGCATAGATGGTTTTAAGGGCTAAATTTCACAAATGGGCTAATTTTCCATGGTTTTTCCAAAAAAAAAAAGATTATCCAATTTCCATTTTTTCTAAAAAGGATTATCCCAAATTCTATAGAATAAAATTATTTGACCTTAAAAAGTGCCAAAAGTTTATAGAAACTATATAAAATACTTATAAATTTGAATATTTTTACAAAACTATCGCCAAACATTTTACATTTTGCATATTAAGGACTAGTAAGATTAGCCCATGTTTCTACATTTTAACATAAATTTCCATCCTTAAAATCATCCCTTACTAAGGGTATGTCAAATTGCGACTAAGTATTAGTGGATGCAGATGGATAGATAGTTGATGATGGAAACTCTCGGGATCACAATAATGGATACTAGAATATATAAGGTGTTGCATGAAACTAAAATAATTGTAGGTATGGGTGACTCAATGTGGATTCTCTCGCTAAGGGTCAAGTTTGATAGAAACTCCATTGGGTGCTATGGTATGAATATTGGTGCTTCCATCATAAAGAATGTTCCTTTTATACTTACCAATAAATGAAAGAACGTTCCTTTTATAATTACCAATAAATGAAAGAATGCCAAAAATTAAGCAATTTACAAACAAGGAAACCATAGCCCACGTGATGTTATCAAACAAATCAACCATATGTGGCCAGAGTGATGAAAATGAATAGGGAGGGGGCCTTGTGTAAGTTTCTATGGTGGTGGATGAATAATGAATTGGAATGCAGATGGTCTAATAATATTGGGGGAGATAGAGGCTAATGACAATGTAGTAAAGAATTCAACATAACCAACCATAAAATACGTGAATAATAAATTATGCATTGTCTATGTAGGTCACAAATTATTATCACGCCTCCGAGAGTAAAGAATGCATAATGTATAGATTTCAAATTTTTTGAATCGAGAGTGATCGATCGAGTTGTTTCCAAATGTAAAGAGCATAAAGTGGAAAGTAAAAACAAAGAAAGGAAACACTGCTACTAATGAATTATTTTAAATGTTATTGGTTTTATTTTTGAATTCAAAAGAAATTCAAATAATAAAGGCAAACATAAAACACAAATTAATCAACAAATATCACAAGTGATTCATTTTGTATCCTATAACCATTTATGAGTATGAACCAAAACTAATGATTTGTATTGTGTGAGAAATTAGGAACAAAAATCAAAGAGGGACGAATTGTATTCTATTACCACTCCGTAGATGAATTAAATTATAATGATTTGTATTATGTAACCAATTAGGAACATGAATCAAAGCAAAACAATTTGTATTATGTAATCAATTAGGAACACGATTTAAAGAAAAATGATTGTATTTTATTTTATCTATAAACTTTCTTAGGATAGTCACAATAGATATGATAAATAAAACTAAAATATACATTATGAAGATTAAATTCCTTTAGATTCCAAAAACTTTAATTATTCATTTTGTGTTGATGCATGCAATAGATAAAATACATAAAATAAGGAATAGTAAAATACAATCATATACCATCCAAAAAATAACAAAATATATATATGAATATATGAACCCTATATGTATTAAAAAAAAATTGTGTTCTCCTTTCAACAATAAATTTGCAAAAATTTGATTTCATTATCTTACCACCTACCTTTTAAACTCTTTGTTACTACTCCTCTTCCTCTTTCATATTTTGTGAAAATATATGCAAATAAGTACATTCCGAATAGAGGATGACTCAAAAAAAAGGATTTGTATATCATAACAATAGTAAACAAGGGTTGCATGGCAACGTAGTCCCTACCGAGTTAGTTGGAAAATAAATGTTGAACAATGAAACTTAATATAACTAAATGCACAAGTAATGAATACTTTTTGTCAAAATATAATAATTGAGCATTGTTTGTTATTCAAAATGTATAATGAAGACTGAATGGACCTATAATATTCATAAATATAATATAAATATAATAAATATATTATAAATATAATAATAAATAATATATTAGATAATAAATATAATAATGCATAATAATAAATCCATAGTACAACTTTTTATATTTAGATGTGGTGATTGGTGAAATTCATTGATTATGTAATTAATTCTACATATTAAAAGAAGTGAAGGGAAGAATAATACTTCAATTCTATCAACCAATTAGAAATGAGAAACACAAATATTTTTATTATATCCAAAAAGATATATTTGTTTTGCTATGTTAAACATGACATTGCATACACAAATTTATGGTAAAAGACAAATTAATTTCACATCAAAAGGAAACTCATTGCTATAGTCCCATGGCATAGACTAACAAGAAGTCATGTAATGAGAATTGAACACCTCAACCAAAAACAAAACGTGAAAAATCAATACAAAATGGAAGATGATAGCGGTCATGAAAGTAACCGATGGTTATCAAAGAAATATATGAAGACATGTTAGCATTAACTCAGATGATAAAAAGCAGGAACACAACATTAGACCTTCTTATTATTCTCATTGAATCTCATATTACGAATCCAAATATGAATATGTTGGATTTCTAAATTAAAAATAATGTTTAACAACAACAACAACAACTGTAACAACCTAAAAGTTCTAAACATCATTTTTAATCATAAGCAAATTAATTCCGAACTGAGACAATAACATCAACCATCGTCGGCCTTCGGAACTTCTTCCGTCGGGATTTTGCTACTGCGCGGTTTAATGGCTTGGACCCACATGCTTGTGGAAATCGGGAAATCGTCGGTCGGGAGTTCGCGAGCCCTGTTGCACCAGGCACAGGACCTTACAAGTCCCGAACTCCGATGGTCAAGGGTCAATGCTTCCATCTCTGTCGGTAATTTCCCGATCGGAAAATCGGCGATTTAAGTGTCGTCGTTCACTCCTCCCATAAACCTCCGAATGCCGAAAGCTCGATATGACGCTATGGCGCCACGTGTATCCCATTAACTCTTACGGGGCTCGAGCTGCCACGTCGCCATCGGGATTTCGCGGATCGCGAAATCACAATACCAATGGTTCACGGTATCGAAAACCCCGAAGTCCCGAACTCCGATATCCCGAGGT
>JZKD02S1614674.1:106276-139327 GCA_000966675.3 Picea glauca | reverse complement strand
ACTTATCACTTCAAATTTAATGTTTCAAGCAAAATATCTCAAAGATACACATAACTTCTTCTTTATCTTTATAGTTAGGATAAGAATTTTTTTAATATATTTTGATATTTATAATTTTAAAAGAATAGAAAATTAGAGGAATTTTTTTTTTATAAATGTATTTACAAGTAGCATAATCTTAGATATCCTTACCTTTTACACATTAAGTTAGAATTAAAAAAAAAAAAAAGAACATGAGACCAACTTATTTTAAAAAAAATTATTTCTGAATACCCTTAAACAATATTTAAGTAACCTTAAACAATATTAAAGTAAAAAATCGTGGACACTTTGGTTAAGAACTTTTTCCATCAGTACCCGATTCACTTATGTGCCTAACACTATATAACTTTGTTGGCCCTTGACCAATTTTTGGAGATACTTGGTCACGTTTGACTTAATTTGGGACTTCGACAGGCTGGTCGAAGGCAGAGCGCAAGTCGAAGCAGAGATCGCGAGATCTTAGCCCATTTTTAGGGCATCTTTGGGATTAGGGTTTATGTAATGGGTATGGGGATGTCGACCCATGGGTATACCCATGTTTAGGCCCTTTTGTAATTTATAAATAAAAAGCTAGGCGATGTAAGTAAGTGGTGTGATGCTAGGTGCTAAGTATTGTGATAAGTGCAAGTAATTGTAAGAGGTTTTGTGCTGAGTGTATGTTGAGGCTGTAAAACTAAGTGTGGGTCATCTGTAGTGCCTTGTGCGCAAACTGTGTAAGGTGGCTTTCTGCTGTGATCTAACTCGAGGAAGGAGGATCTGGCGAGGTGCACACAGATGTCCTATCCTCTGTAGAGTAAGATGTTGATGCTCTGTGCCTGTAAGAAGTTGACAGAAGATAGTAAAGAAAAGAAGAGTTGGTGGACATAGCCCCACACTGGGGTGAACCACATATATCCGATGTTATGGTTTCTTTATGCATTCTGGTCATTGTCTTGTGTATATAATTTAAGCTTAAGTGCAGTAATGAATGTTTACATGAATCTAGTATAATAGCTTAGTGTTTAAGTGATGTGAATAAATGCTATATATGATCTTTTTCCATGTGCTAAGTGCTTAAATGTGTTAGATCTCGTTGAATATTGTGTTGTTCTGTAATTAGGGTTTGGATCTACGATGTAGATAAGGGTTAAATACGGATGAATGTTAACTGCTAAGTGTTTCGTTAGAGTGGTGTAATCACATATGTGTGTCCCGGCTAGGTTGCAGACATTTGAGTCCTGCAACCACCCCTGCCTCTACCTTGGATGAGACTTCATCTCCTTCGCAGGTGTTGCTAAAAGGGATGATAGTTAGAGTTTTGTTGGTACATTGTTGAAGTATTGAACCCCAGGTCTGCCCCTGTGCCAACAAATGGTTCTATTTTTGGGACCTAAAACTGTGATTGCTGGGAATGGAAGAAAAGAAAGCTATGTGCGTAGATCTTCTACTTTAGTGCACAATACTCTACTTAACTTGTGAAGCTCTGTGTGAAGAAAAGAAGTATGATATGAAGTAAGATCTTGAAGCTTTGTGCTCTGAGAAAGGTAAGATAAGTGAAAAAAAAAAATTCGAAAGAATGAATCTAGGTATGTTTGATAAAAAAAATTCTAGTCTGAAAACTAGGGTATAGCTAGAAGAAAGAAGATTTGATATGAATAGATCCGATAGAAATAATGAAAGGTATGTTATCCCTGTGCATAGAAAGAATGTTTGGACTAACAAATGGATGCAGGATCCTAAAAAGATTTTTTTGCAGGTTAGTTACTGTGATCCCAATGCACAATACAAGAATGTTTGGGGATCGTTTAAAATAAAGAGAGGATTAACTCTTTGCAATAGTTGCAGAAGCCCGAGACATATTGCCAAGGAATGCCTTGGTAGAGGTCCTAGTTGTCTTTGTTGTAAAACTATGGACCATGAAGTTTTGGGTTGCCCTATAATGATTGCAAAAGTTGAAAAGATGGATATGAGACAAGAAAGATATGAGACAAGCCAAGAAACTAAGGATATGATAGAACCCCAGAAAGAATCAGAGACTGTATTACTACAGATAAAAGAAACCCCAACTTATCAGAGGTCTTAAAAGAGAAAGAGCACATAGAAATAAGAATATGAGACTTCGACATAGATTGTGTCCTGGATGAGGAAACACAGGTGAATATCATGACAAAAAGAAATTGAGAAATTTTGGGAAAGCCTATTATGGTTCCTTCATTAGGAGGAAAAAGATTATTTAGAGGAAAGTTGATAACCCTATGTGTAAGACTTACCTAGACATCTATGAGTACCCATGGCACTTCGACATAGGAAGAATTTGAGACGTTAAATTTGTTGAGAACAACGCCCCATTTGCTATCTTGCTAGGAAAAACTTGGATTGAGAAATATCAGATACGAAGGAAACAAGAAGAGAAGGATCTAGAAAAGAAAAAACAAGAACTAAGATATTTAATGGCTAGGAGAATAGCACACTTATTGGAAGAACGAAAGAACCAGTCGAAGCTACTAAAGACCAAAGATATGGACGTCAAAGTTGAAAAGACACAAGAAGATTGGAGACACGTGTCTATTCAAGAGAGTAGAGCACCTACCCCAGAAAGAGAAGAAGTATTACCCTTGAACCCTATGAAAGACCCTCCATGGTGCGAAGTTATCATGCGAAGAGGAGATAAGAACGATAATGGAAAGATGAAAATAGTGATTCAGATCACAGGAAAGAAGGCTAGAAAGATCAGTAAGAAGAGAGAAAAGTTAAAAAAATTGCAAGAAGTTCCAGGGAAGACTTCGCAGAAGGAAGGTTTCTAGAACTTGAACTCCGCCGCAGAATCCCCCTGATGACGCAAAGATATCTAAGAAAAAAAAGGTTTCCCCCACAAAACCCACATCATGGAAGAAGTCCAAAGCTAATAAGCCGAAGCTTCAGACTGTACTGATGGTCAATGACTTGGACTTCATTATCGCAGTTGTATCAGACATCTCAGAAGATATTTTGCAGAAAAACAAAGGGTTTGGCTTTTCAGATTTATGTAGAGTAGTAAACAAAGTGCATTTTCATAAGTTGAAATAGAGGTTTTTATGTATAGGAAAGTGCATTTTTCACATACTAGGATAGAGTTTGTATCCACAAAATCTGAATTGGTAAGGCAAAAAACAGATTTTCAAATTTGTATGGTATTAAACAAATAGTAAAGTCTATTTTTCACAGACTGAAATAGAAGTATGATAGGAAAGTATATTTTTCACAGACTGAGATAGAGTTTTTATTTAAATAAAATTTCATTTTTCACGAATGAAATAGCAATAACTATAATAGAATGATGTACTGTAACACTCATAAGAGACAAAGCTTTATGAACGCAAATGGGTAGATATAAAGATTTATGGACGACCTGTGTTTAAGCTATGTGAACATCAACCCCAAGCTATGTGATCATCAACCCCATTACAGTCTCTAGCTACAATATACTTTAATTCTAGTTTTAAGGCAATAATGCAATAACACAACCCCATGACATTTTCTAGCTTTACTAATTATAGTTTTAAGTTTTGTTTTAAGGAAATAAGTGCGTGAGTTCAGATTACAATTTCACCAATAATACAATAACAAAACCCCATTACGTTTTATAGCTTTAATTCAGGAAATAAATGTGTTAGCCCATATTACAATTTCACCAATAGCAATTGAAAATTTCTGTGAATGTACACGCTTATAAGGTCTAGATTGCTTACTCTCATCAAGCATGGGAGTCTCCACATGCCCAGGGAAAGCAACGGTCACTCCGATCTTATAAGGCATCAATTCCAGTCTAAGAGCCTCAGCAAGCCCTTTCACTCCATATTTGGTTGCAGTATAAACGGAGACCCCATACGCCGCGTACTACAAAACACAAAACACATACATGGGTGAATCCATTGTCACGAGACACGACAAAATAATTGAATTCTGGAATTAATAAGCTATGAACGTTAGCCTGAAACTCCATAAAAAGTAAACTCCACAAAAAGTATTTTCATCAATCATACCAGACTAGCCAAAGAACCGACGAGAACAACAGACGTCGGCGGTCGAGAATGGCCTTGGTCTGAGCGATGCTTCATCAAGCGGAGAGCAACATGCAGAGTATTTACCATCCCTGATAAATTTGTGTTAATTGTCTCATGCAAATCTTTAATGGGAGCTTCATCTATATATCCGACTCTGACCCACCCAGCATTGCAAACAACAACATCAATAGCCCTCCATTGAAACGATTGTTCTATTGCACCCGAAATAGTTTCATAGTCGCCCACATCAGCAATCTGCCAAGAAAAGAAAGATAGTAGTAACTTCAGCCCAGCAAATACCGATCTCCAATAATGAAAGACACGATGAGAAAAACATAAACGTGTACCTTTGTGGATATTCTATCGGCACTGATAGTTCTATTATCGACCAACTTGTTTACTGCCTTCTCCAGTTTCGAAGAGCTTCTGGCTATTAGAGTAACGAAAGCTCCCTGAGATAGAGCCTCTTTGGCAATAGCAAGGCCAATACCGCTGGATCCCCCTGTTATTAAAACATGCTTCCGACCCAGAGTTTTCAGACATGGCGAAGGTTTCCAAGGGAAGGTTACCCGAAGAAAAATAATAATAAGAATAATAATAATGAGTATAGTTGCAGCAACTTCCATTGTGAGGAGAGGATCAGGCGTTTGGGGAAAGCTAATATGTCTTGAAATGAAGGCACATAGCTGTGTATTTATATACCACATGAGCTGGTTCTGTTGACAATTTGAGAGAGCTTTGATCACACGATTGTCAAAGAATATAATGCTGTCTCATTATCTCAGTGGGCTTTTAATGTAGTAGATGGGATATCAAGATTATCGGGTTGGCCACCATCGTAAATGTTGTAAAAGCAATAACTCAGCACAATAGATAATGGCATCCAATGACAGAATAATTCCACTGGGGCATATGGTTCTTATATTGGACTAGTCAATCTCATGTCTGATGGCTCAAATTTATGGGTGAGGATAAATATTCTAGAGGGCAACTAAGCTTTATAAGGGCCATAAAGTCGCCACAGTTTTGGTGATTTCTGTTGGAATCCAGCGATCAGCAAAGGCAAAGGTTAAATATCAGGATTAACAGTTGGCCACCATCGTACATGTTAGGTAAAATCAATAACTAGGCACCATAAATAATGGGGTAATTTTGACCACCATCCTATATGTTAGTTAAAATCAATAACTAGGCACCATAAATAATGGCACCCCATGCAAGAATAATTTTGGCTACTATCGTACATGTTAGTTAAAATCAATAACGAGGCACCATAAATAATGGCACTCGTTGAAATAATAATTCTATTGGAGCATATAATTTGGCCTCATAGTTTTAGGTGAACATAATAGCATCACAATAATTATCTCTAACAATCTCTCCTTAACATGCTTTCTCTCTTTTTATTCTTAATTCTTTTAATTCTTTCCTTTTATGTGTTCTACATCATCTGCTACAAATTAATCCTTCTATTAAAAGTTTAAAAATAAACTAATTCATCCAAACCAATTAGAAAATCCTTCAATTCAAAACCTAAAAATAAACCAATTCATCCAAACTTGTTAGAAAAATGTTTTGTTAACAAAAAAGTTGCTTCATCCTTATATTATAATTTAGAATGATTTACCCTTTCTCTAGTAGGTTCTCCGTAGTTTCGTAAGGGATGTTAACTTGGCCTCAAAACTACGCTTTCTCTAGTAGGTTCTCCATAGTTTTGTAAGGGATGTTAACCTGGTCTCGAAACAATGAGAGCATATTGTGTCATGTGGAGTCTCTTTGAAGTGGTTGGAAATATAAAGTTTAGTAATAGCAACTAGTTTTGATACACCACGCAAAGAAATAGCGTGTCACATTTTTTAACACAACACACAATTTTATAGTTAAGTTAGTCAACGCGCATAAAGTTTTAAAAACTTAGAACACGTCATTGAACTATGCAGAAGTATACTGTGCTTCAGATCCGAGATCTGGTATTAGAGCAAGTTGATCAAAGGAGGTTCTATCAGAGAAAATTTATCATAACAACAACTCTGTTGAAAGGTGAAATATGGCTTCTACTTCAAATATGCAACCTCCCACTTTTAGAGGAAAAAACTATGAGTTATGGTCCTTGACCATGAAGGCGTTATTTCGAGGTAAGATGTATGAGAGAGAGTCGAGAATGACTATGTGGAACCAACGGATTAGGAAACATATAATGCACTCACACAAGATGAGAATGATGTTTTGAAAGATCAATGGAAGAATGATGGAAATGCGATGTTTTACATACATCAATCCATGGATAAGAGAATAATCCCAAGAGTTGCATCGGAAAAGCAAGCTAAGGAAGCATGGGACATATTACAAAATTCTTATCAAGGTATCGACAAAGTCAAGACTTCAAAACTACAAATTCTTAGAAGATATTTTAAAACTATGTCAATTAAAGATACATATTTAGTAGATTACTTTTACACCCATGTTATTGGCCTAATAAATATGATTAAGTCTCATGGTGAAACCATAGAAGAAAACAAAGTTGTTAAGAAGGTACTTAGGAGTCTTCCTCCTAAATTTAATACCCTTGTTGTGACTCTGGAAGAAAACAAAGACATGAGTCAGTTTAGCCTAGATGAACTGCAAGATTCCCTCATTAATCATGAACACAACTTAAATAGATCAAATATGTCATTAGAGAATGTGTTTTACGCACAGTCATCTCTAAGCTGTGGAAGAGGAAGGGGAAGAGATAACTCTAGAGGCATAGCAGGGAGTTCTGCTAGAAGTGGGCTTAGTAGTAGTCCTGGAAATATTGGTGGAAGAGGTCAAAATCTAAATAACAGTCAGCCAAGTAATCATAGCATTGATAAATCAAAGATTCAATGCCATTACTGTAAAAAGCATGGACATTATGGATATGAGTGCAGAAAGAGATAGTATAATAAGAACAAGAAAGGACAAGATCAACCACACAACACAAATAGTCCTTCCATCCCTAAGTTTATGGTGCGCACTAAAGCAATGCCTATAATCTCACCGGTTGAATGCAATGTTTCTCAATAAATTCCATGTGACATATGGTATCTAGATTCAGTCTACAATAATCACTTGACATGAAACTTAGAACTGTTTTCTAGTTTGGATAAGTCAGTCCAAACTAAAGTTACACTTGGAACAGATATCCAAGTCATTGTCTTAGGAAAAGGAAATATACACATTTTAACTAAGAAGGGGGAGCAAAAGGTTATGCCTGATGTATATTATGTTTCTGTTCTGAAGCATAATTTGATGAGCACAGATAATTGTTACAAAAAGGATATATACTCTACATGGAAGATAATCACTATGTGATTATGGACAGACATCCAAGCAATCAACTAATTGCAAGAATCTAGATGATAAGTAATAGAATGTTCCCATTGACTTTGAAGCCATCCAAGAACAAAAGTACAATGCAAGTTGTTGGTAAAGAAAAAGAAGCACAGTCTCACACTGCACTTACATCAAAAAGTGTGCATAGTTCCAAGGAAGGAAAAACTAGTGCGCACAGTACTAAGAAAGAAGAAGACAGTGGTGCAGAGATACAAACAATGTTCCAATATGAAGTGCAGGATGATTCCTGGATATTACATTTCATATTTGGACATTTGAAGTTTGGACGTCTAAAGCTGCTACACACAAAGGATATGGTAAATGTTTTTCCATTCATTGAAAATCTAGAAAGAATATGTGAAGGATGTATTTTTGGAAAGCAACATAGAGAATCATTTCCAGTTGGGAAGTCATACATAGCAAAATCTCCACTAAAAATTGTACGTTCAGAGACTTATGGACAAATATAAAGACAATCTATAGGAGACGGTACATATTTTTTAACATTCATTGATGATTTCTCAAGAAAGAGATGGATTTATTTTATAAACATAAATCTGACACATTGGGTTGTTTTCAGCAGTTCAAATCACTTGCGGAGACGAAAAGTGGTTATTACATCAAGGTTCTAAGAACTGGTAGAGGAGGAAAATACTTCTCAATACAATTTCAAAACTTTTGTATAGTTCATGGCATCTAAAAGAAATTGACCGCGTGGTATAGGCTACAAAAAATGTTATGTAGAAATAAAGAATCGAACTATCATGGAAATGGTGCGCAGTATGATGGTAGAAAAACATTTGTCAAATGAGTACTGGGATGAGGAAGTAGAAGCTAAAATATACATCATGAACATATGTCCAACAAAGAGTTTGAAGAACAAAGTTCCTCATTAATCCTGGAAAGGTATGAAGCGTGATGTGGCACAATTAAAATTTGTTCGATATGAGTTGAGAAAGAAGTTGGAAAACAAAGGAAACAAATGTATATTTGTTGGTTATTCTGAAGATACAAAATCATACAAGTTCTTTGAACTTGTCACAAGAAAGGTCATAATCAGCTGCAATGTTCATTTCGTGGAGAATGAAGCATGGGATGGAAGCATAGAAAGAAAAATCAAAATTTTTGATGCTATTGGGCATGATGACACATAAGAATAAGTGGTTCAAACACCAAGTAGCAGTGATTTCACATTTCCTTCAACTCCTGGAACTGCAACACAAATCCCAGTTCAAACTACTCCAGTGAGATCAACAGGTGTGTAGTGCACACCTCGAGTGCAACAAACTCCAACAAGCAGTCCAACTAGTTCTACATCTCCAGATCCAACATTAGCAAGAAAGATAAGAAGTCTGCGTGACATTTATAATGTTGACACATCAAATTCATTTTCATTTTTTTCTCTGTTTTCACAAATAAATGATCCTTTAACTTTTGAAGAAGCTATCAAAGATGATGTATGGGCACAAGCCATGGATGAAGAAATTAGATGCATAGAGAACAATAAGACATGGAAGTTGGTAGATGTACCTAAAAACAAGGATGTGATAAGTGTCAAGTGGATTTATAAGACCAAGCAAGATGCAGAAGGAAATGTGCAGAAGCACAAGGAAAGGCTAGTTGCAAGAGGGTTCACACTACAATCTGTAATAGATTTCAATGAAACATTTGCGCCTGTTGAGTGCGTGGACATAGACAGAACTGTGTTGGCCATTCCTACGCAAAACAAATGGTCTCTTTACCAAATGGAACAACCACAAGGCTATGAGACTCTAGGACAGGAAAACAAAGTGTACATATTAAAGAAAAAATTGCATGGGTTAAAGAAAGCTCCTAGAGATTGGTACAATTGCGTCTTCCATCTTCCATCTTTGTCACCTCCATCGGGATTTAATATTCATGAGAATATTGTCATGGAAAACCTATTGGAGCATGGCCTTCCTTTGGAAAACCTGTTGGATCTTGCTCATGCTCCATTTACTCACACTAAAACTTTTTCTAAAGGTGGGGAAAGTCCTAGTTTTGTGAAGTGTATTACTCCAATTGCTTGGTTGCAAGGTTATTGGGATCTCCCCACAGATCAGGGAAAATAAAATCAAGTCGAATACATTGAATGGTTTCAACATTCTATATGGCAGTAGCTCTTTGTTTTGCATATTTGCACAGGCACCGAAGAAATTGCACAAAAAGGAGGTCTTCAAGGACAATATGATATTCTTATAGGCAAATCATTCAGAAATTAAATAAAGGGATGATTTTCAAATCCTAGTCAATCAATTTCAAATTTTTACTACAAATTTCCAACTAGAAAATCAAATATTATAAGTGGCATTTGACAGATGGGAGAGAATTAGTCATCAGAGGCATTTTCAAATTTCAGGAAAATAGTGATTATGTGGAAAACACATCGCCATATTTCTAGGCATTAGAGTATCAACATCATATATCTCTTCCAGATTTTGAGCATTCGAGATGAGGATAAGGTGGAAGAGTATCTCAAATTTCCAGGAGCATAATCGACATCTTCAGTCAAGGGATTCCAAAGAGCACAAGTACCCGATCTGTTAGGGTTTGACACCAACAACATCCAACAACCTCACCCATTTGAGATATTTTTGCAGTCAATTCTAATTTTATTTTTATTTTAATATCTTTTTGTAACTATTTCCTAGAAATTAGGAGGTCATCTATAGGTGTCAAGTAGTATTGTAACTACTTTATAATTTTAGAAAAGTCTAGAGAGCTCCAACTCTTGAGAAGAATTTTTGTAAAGGATATATATTCATATGCAAAAAAAAAAGGAGGGCGACATCCCAAGAGCCTTTTGGGCTAGGTTTGTAATGCAAGTTTCTTTCAACAATACATTATGCAAAACAAAGAGATTCTAAACCTTGTTGGGTTAAATAATGTGTTTCATGTGTTTTGTTTATGATATTCTCATTGATTCTTTTTCTTCTATTCATTTATTCATCTAGTTTGTAATAACTACAATTCAGTGAAACTTATGTTGTAGTTAACTTTAAAACATCTATTTGAGAGCAATTTTTCCTCTGTTTGGATATGAACAAAACAATACCTGTAGTATGATGTTAATGCTTGATTACTAAAGGCAACTTAAATGAATTCATCATCACTCTTCTACTAAAAGGAAAACTAGATTTATCAGAATTGGATACCTGGATTTTTGCTTCAGTTTTTGTTTACATACATCTTCTATCCATACTCATGATTTTAAATGGATTTAGTAGATGAGGTCATGCCTCTTTTTTTCTGATTTGCAATGGTTGAAAGGCTCGTTCAGACCTAGATCCAGAAGCCTCAAATATATGATCAATCAACCCACTATTATTTTTTTCAAAATGTGCTAAGGCTTGGTTCTATTACAGCCTAGGGTCAACTCTTGTGACAACAACATCCTCTAGGGTTTTTCATTGTTTTACCCTCAACTATTACAATTCTCAAGTGGTTTCATCTTACCATGAACGATTCATTACATAAAGTGTTTTCTAACTGACCATCAACTTTCATTTGTCATGACAAGTAGTTTTTGGTTCACCATGAACCATCAACAATACACTTATGTGAGTATACTTGCCTTATCATTGCTTACAACCATTACATCATCATATGACTCATGTACATACAATTTCAAATACATTTTCATTGGAGATTGGATATACCTTTTTGGATGAATGCTTTGGGATTTAGTTTTTTTTGGAATATTGAGGGGGGGATGAATCATTATTCTGTTATTTTATTACCACTTTCAGCGAGAATATGTAATCATCAACAATTTATTACTTTAACATTTCATGAACATTTAACGATAAGTAATATCACATCAAACATGCATAGTATACCCAAATTTACTTGGAAACCCAAATGAGATAAAACCACAAAATGATTTCTAATATATCAAAGATTACATTCATGGGAAGCACCAACTTCTAAATTCTCCAGCACCAACTAGAAGGATTCTCCAACCCCTGGTTTATAGGCTCCAACCTGAAGGAATCTACAACTCCTTGGATTCTCCAGCAATAAATGGAAGGAGACTCCAACCCCCTAGTTTACAGGCTCCAACAATTAAGATTGGAAGAATTAAGTTCACACAACAAAAACAGTTTTCATTACTTAATAAGAAAATGGAGGTTACATATATAGCATGTAGATCACCAACTCAAGTGGATATGATTAAATAAAAATAGTAAACCTAGAAACTCACAGTTACAACAGTGATAGTTGAGACTCACAGTTACAACAGTCATAGTTAACCTAGAAACTCACAGTTACTACAGTTGTAAGCATTATCTCTAACACCCTCCCTTAATTCTTACATTACAAATATCCCAATCAAAAATTACAAAACATAACAAAAGTTTACAACAGAAGAACTTTCATCTGTTTGTCTGATCTGGTCTTCCTCAGCACTGAAACTCACTCTGCAATCACCCGGTTTCCACTCTTTCTTCTCCACACATTCGAGCTACCCACTGACACATTTAAAGTCAAAATTCTTCTGACCATCATTGTATCACTTGTATACTGGACAATTTGACAACTCGGCTCATCGGGGCTTCCGTGATAAAAGGTGCCAATTATTGATGCATTCTATTAACTTGCCTTTATCTGTCGGATTTTTTTTTGCTTTTGGCTATCCTTCATTATATAGAAGAACAGTTTGGATACTGAATGTCTTCAACATTCCTTTACACAAGGTGACTTCCAATAAAAACATTGTACAAAAAAACTGGGGCTACCAGCTTGCATCAAGATACAAGTTCTTATTTTTACATAAACACTTATATAAAAACTTTAAACTCACCACACACCACACATAATAATATATATAACATACATAAACAATAAATGTATTATAGAAAAATTTGAGAGGTTGATCATCACTGGATGAGTATTCATGCATAGTATCTAGTGAGTCATCATCTATGTTAGCTGACTCTTTCAGTTTTCCATTTAAAATATCATTAGCATGTGTTTTTCAATTCAGTACTGTATGTCCACATCTTCGACAGTAGAAGCATTCAATGCTTTTATTTGTTCTTCTTCCTTTGGAGTATAGTGCAACTTCAGAATGTGAACTAACTTCCACTTCACCTTCCTTCATCCTCCTTTCTTCTGCTAAGAGTGATGAAATCATATCTTCCAAAGTTCGAGAGGGCATTTGAGTTAAAGTAAAAATAGCATTGTCATATTTTTGAGACAAACTATTCAGCAAGATTGCTTTTGCATCATCTTCATCAACTTTAGAGTCGGAGTCAATCTCTGCCAACTGTGCTAACAAAGACTTTAGATTATTTATGTGAGAAGACAATGATACTTCATCATGCATTTTTAATTTGAATAGCTATAATTTTAATGAAAACTTGGCATTTACAGCCTTTTCCCCAAATATTGTACTCAATTGTGCTCACAGTTCTGCAAAAGATTTTTTTCAAATCTATTAGATGTAGTTGGGAATCTGCAAGAGACAATACAAGAATGGACTTGGCTCTATCATATTTATTCTCCCATTCAATTAATTGTCTAGGATCTGTAGGTGCCTTCTCTGTACCTTTCACTATTCCCCATAAATTCCTATGCATCATTTGAATTTGTATTTTTACATTCCAAGTATGAAAGTTAAAACCATTAAATTTTTCCAATGTAATATTCTCCATAACCAAAAATTTAATCAGCTTATGGATACCTCTGGACAACGATCAACAATCAATTTACCTCTGCAGATAGATCTGGAGCAACAATCAAACAAGCCTTCAGCGTACAACAATCTCATCTCTCACCTCCGATCTGCAACAATGATCATGCAACAACATATGTCCAAGGTAATGGCTTGCTGTGACACATGGATGGCTCTGTGATTCTTCTATTTCCGGTGAGGTAGACAGACAACTCAGAAATTGACTTCACATTGGTAAATCTACAAAGAAGACTCTACGCAGCAACAACACAACCGAACCTCCTCCACACAGCAGCAGCCAGAACTCCTCCACCCAGCAATGCCAACAAGATTCTAACCTTGCTCTGATACCAAATTAAGATTGGAAGAATTAAGTTCACAGAACACAAACAGTTTTCATTACTTAATAAACAAATGGAGGTTACATATATAGCATGCAAATCACTAACTCAAGTGGATCTGATTAGCTAAAAATAGTAAACCTAGAAACTCACAGTTACAACAATCATAGTTAAGCTAGAAACTCACAGTTACAACAGTCATAGTTAAGCTAGAAACTCACAGTTACTACAGTTGTAAGCATTATCTCTAACACGAACATGAAGGAAGCTCCAACTCCCTATATTATCCAACTCCAAACAGAAGGAGGCTACGACCCCCTTTCCTTGCCCCATCCTGCTTCCTTGAAATATAAGTGTAGACTCAACCTATCACTACCTCTAATATTGTCACTTCCACTGTCACCAATACATCAATCTATCATCCAACCTGTCACTGTCTCTATCACTATCATTGTCTCATCAAACTGTCAACCTGTCACTATCTACATGTCAATTCCTATGTCACTGTCCCTGATACATCAACCCAATCCATTCAAATAGATTAT
The DNA here is from genome assembly GCA_000966675.3 of Picea glauca. Classification (NCBI taxonomy): domain Eukaryota; kingdom Viridiplantae; phylum Streptophyta; class Pinopsida; order Pinales; family Pinaceae; genus Picea; species Picea glauca. The sequence goes on along the minus strand of JZKD02S1614674.1, from coordinate 125,325 downwards.
ATCAAAACATATGTCCAACATCAAGTATCCAAACCATGTGTCAAAATGTATATCAAGCATGTATCATACCATGTACCATAATATATTCATCAAGTATATAGCATCCAAAATCACATACCAATTATATGCCTCAAATATACGCCAATATCACAAAGATTCGCCTCTAACAATGTACCATAACATTCATAAACCAAGTACCAAATATATGTCTCAAGCATGTATCAATATCACCAAGACATGAACCTCAACCATATGCAACCATGTACCAAAAAAGGCCTCCAAGACATGACTTAAGAATGTGTCAAACCATCCTTAATACAAGCCTCAATCAAACACATAAAAGACATACCTTTACTCATGAAGAAAACCTGTAGTATATCATCTCAGACCAACCTGGTGCATATTTTCATAAGATAGTATCTTCATTGAGTTTTCCTCAAACTCGCTAGACAGAAACTATTCATCTAGCAGGGCCTTGTGGGATGGGTGTCATACAACTCGCAGGGGTTCCTCATAGGATACCTATAGCCTAACCCTTGAGGGTCAACTAAATTATGGTTTTCTCAAAAAAACCCTACGTACACCTGCAATCTCGAAAATTCTCCTCCACACTTCTTCACTGCCTCAGATTCGTCGTCTCAGATTCGTCAATAGATCACTTGATCACTTGATAGATATTCAATGCACTTGTTTGTACTATGAGAGGCTTCTTTTTGTCTATTTATACTATTTCTAAGTAACTTCTTCCCTTAACTCTAAGGCTTCTTGTTATAACTGTTTAGGGGTTTGTTAACCATTCTTCTAGGCTTCCAACTTCAAGAGGGCATAACTCCTTAAATATGAGGAACTACATGGCATACCACCTACCATTGGAAACACTACAACAAGGACTATCCATATATGAGGTTTTTTCACGTACTTGTAATGTTCTTCAACCTCATTTTCCTCAGTAAACTTTGAACCTCATGAGCACGCCTCTGAGCTTCTTGTAGATGTAACCAGAAAGGTTTCATTCTTCATTGCTTCCAATGTATACTTCACAACGTTTTTGGGTGTGTCCTCTTGGCTGCGGTTGTACAGGACAATCACATTCGACATCTTCAATATCTTTGTGTGAGCCTCTATACTACCTGCAAGGTAAATGTGTGAGTTCATATTACAATTTCACCAATAACGCAATAGCAAATAAAGTTTTCTGTAAATGTATACAAACTAAAAGGTCTAGATTTATTACACTCATCGAGGATGGGAGTCTCCACATACTGAGGTCAAACAACGCTCATACCAGACACGACAATAAAATTGATTCCTAGAATTAATAAGCAATCAACGTTAGCCTGAAACTTCGATCATAAAAATTAAACCATTTGCAACTTAAAAGAATTTTCATCAATCATACCAGAGCAGCCAAAGAACCGACAAGAACAACAGATATGGGTGGTCGGGCATGGCCTTGGTCTGAGCGATGCTTCATCAAGTGGATAGCAACATGCACAATGTTTACCATCCTTGATAAAAAAAAATCGCATGCAAATATTTTATGGGAATTTCACCTATATATCCGACTCTGCCCCACCCAACATTGCAAACAACCACATCAATATCTCTCCATTGAAACGATTGTTCTATTGCATCTAACAAAGTTTCATAGTCTCCCACATCAACAATCTGCGAAGAAAAAAAATTTGTCCTAACTTCAGCCCAGAAAATGTTGAGCACCACAAAAATAGTCATAAGTTCAGCCCAGAAAATGTCGAGCACCACAAAAATAGTCCTAACTTCAGCCCAGAAAATACCGAACACCACTAATGAAAGATACAATGAGAAAAACATATACATGTACCTTTGTAGACATTCTATCAGCACTGATAGTTTTATTATCGACTATGAGCTTATGGCTATGAGCGTAACGAAAGCTCCTTGAGATAGAGCCTCTTTGGCAATAGCAAGGCCAATACTGCTGGATCCTCCTTTTATTAGAACATGTTTCCCACCAAGAGTTTTCAGACATGGCGAAGGTTTCCAGAGCAAGGGTACCCCAAGAAAAACAAGAAGAAGGAGGAGGGTGAGTATAGTTGCAGCAATTTCCATTGTGAGGAGAGGAACAGGCATTTGGATAATGCCAATGTCTTGAAATGAAGTTAGGTATCTGTGTATCTAAACTCTGTAGGAGCTTGACTTGGAAATAATGGAGCCAGCAAGAGTCATTAGCGCAGTTGAAGTTTACTTCACTTAATGTAGATCCTAGTTATCTGTGGTTTGTTGTAACCGACTAAGTAGAGTCGTTTCCTATATAATGATGTAATCAGTCCTCATTCAATAATATAGATTGTGAGAGGATCCTCACCATTGTTTGTTTCTCATAATTGTAAGTTGGTATGAGAGCGAGGTTGGAGGAGCTTCAAATTCTCGGAGGAGTTGCAGAAGTGAGGTGCGTCAATTTGCAGAAGTCTGCAGATCCCTCTTCTGGAAGGGTGCGATGACATATTGCTCACACTTTACGCATGGTTGAAAACTTTGAATTTCTGCACTCCAGTTGTCTATTACAGTGTGGAAATCTTGAGAGATACCCACACTCCAAGTGAATCGTGAGGTGTGGACTCGCCACACTCTAATGGTGACATGAGGTGCAGAAACATGTGTGTTTGCACAGGCCGCCTGGGTTCAACCTAGAGAAGGGACGTGATCCGTTGTGTGAGCCCATTCTTTTGTTGAGTCGTTGGGTCCTTGAGGAGGTGTGGCTTCTTGAGGTCATCACGAGCTGAGGAGGCCATCAACATTCTGATTAAAGCCATTTGAATGGTGCATTTGTTTGCTGGGAGAAAAAAGTGAGTGGTTTTGAAGCCAGGCTTCATACCATGAGCGTCGTTGTTGTTGGTGTACTAGTGCGGTACCAAATCATGAATGGTGTTATATGCATTACTAGTGTGGGGAAGCGGACCCAAATTCGTCAATAAAAATTAAAGTGTGAATTTTTCTTTGTCTTGAGATCCGGTGAGATCAGAGTCGCATGCCATTGAAGGTTGAGGTGCAAATCGTGAAGATTTATTTTTTCATGAAGCGTGAGCCTGAGTGTAAGATATTTTTTATTGTCAGTTTTTTTTTTAATATGTGAAGCTTTGAAGAGTGATTTATTCTTATGCATATGATGATGCCAAATGATTTAAAGGTGGATATAAGTGTGTATTAAAAATATATATATATTTTAAGAAATTTATATTTTTTTTTATGGATGGAGTGGTGTTAAGGTTTCTTTTGAGGGTGAGTTTGTGGTATGCATGGAGTGGTGTTAAGGTTTTCTTATATTTATTTTAAGAAATATGATATCCAAGATAGAGACAGATTGGTGGATCCGAAGGTAGAGCGAAGGACTACTCAATACAGGAGAAAATTGGCGAAAATTGCATATTCTTAGTGATTCACCGCCTTCAAGATTGAAGTGTGTTTGGTGATACAAGGATCCATTGTCTAGTTGAACAAGCAGAAAATTGCACAGATGACGAATCCGCTAGCAAAGACCTACCTCAACAAATCCAACAAGTTAGATCGCTTGAATTTCATTACCTGGAAATTCAAGATGCAAACCCTGATGGAGGGTTATGCTATGTGGAACATTGCGAAGGGAGATGAAGTGAAACCGGTTGCGAATGTTGATGCCCCAACAACACAGATCCAAGACCTGGATAAGCACAAAAACAAGGCAAAGGTATTGTTACATATGTCTGTTAAAGATAACATAATTCCACATATTAGAGAAGCTAACACTTCTGCTAAAACGTGGACAGTGCTTAAAGCATTGTATGAAACTAGAAAGACAAATCATATTCTATTACTGAAAACTAAATTGCTAGGCATTAAGATGGATGGAAATGAATCTGTTAGTTCATTTTTGGGTCACATTAAAGAGGTGAAATATAAGCTAGGAAATATAGGGGAAACTATTTCCAACACTGATCTAGTCACTATTACCTTAAATGGTATGCTAGAAGATCATCAGATGTTTATAACATCTCTTGCAGCAAGGGAGAAACCTCCTACTTTTGAAGAATTGACAGGTATTTTTCTACAAGAGGAAGAGAGGTGCGGGAATATAAAGCTTCAGAATAAAGATTTGATACTGTGGTCAAATAAGAGATATGCGAGAGGGAGATCAGGAGAAAGAGGTAGAGGATGGAGTTCATGGCAGAGAGGCAGTTCATCACAGATAAGACAATTCCCAAGGCCGAATCAAGGTATGCCCTCTAACAGGAATGAGTCAAAGAGTTTCTTTTATTGTGGTTGACCTGGACATATTGTTAAATACTGTCATAAGAAGAAGAGCGATGATGCTAAGAATAACCCTTGAACACATTCAAGTCATTATGCAGAAAAATCCTCAAATCATGATCTCAAATTGTTTATTGCTAGTGATTATATTGATGAACCCTTGAATTTTGATTCACATGATCTTAGGTTGTTTGTGTCTAACACTTCTTTATCTACTGAATCAGATGATTCTGATGCCTGCTTTGTGGATTATGGAGCATCAATACATATGACATGTAATAAGATGTGGTACACTAATTTTAAAGAAACACATAATGGAGCCAACATATATCTTGGAGATGACCGTGTTCATCATATCAAGAGATATGGAGGCATTCATGTGACATTTTCGAACGATACTCTTCATCACATTCGTAACATGCTATATTTGCCAGGGATAAAGAAAAATTTGATCTCTATGTCCACCATCACAGATCAGAACTTGAAGGTTGAATTCTTCAAGAATTATTACATAGTGAAGGATCCGCTGGATCAATTCAAAACTGTTGCAATGGGAGTCAGAGCAGGAGGCCTATACAAACTTGATGTTACCAACAAAGAACATCACACAGTGACTTCTGCAACTGTGCCAACATATATTTTTTGGCATCAAAGGTATGGCCACATCAATCATCCAGATTTATTGTTATTACAGAAAAAAAATATGGTTGAAGGACTTCCCATGTTAAAGAATGAGAATGTTGTTTGTGATGGATGTGCATTATGAAAGATGCACAGAGATGAATTCCCCTCTAATCCTGATAAGAAAAAGAGAGATGTGTTAGATCTTGTGCATATTGATGTTTGTGGGCCTATGTAGACTAGGTCTTTACGAGGTGCATTTTACTTTCTTTTATTTATTGATGATTGGACAAGTAACACATGGGTTTATTTCCTTAGAAGAAAAAGTGATGTTTTCAAGTACTTTAAGGAATTCAGAACCATGGTGGAAAAGCAGACGAGAAAATCTATCAAAATCCTCCATTTAGATCAAGGGTGAGAGTATAAATTAGGGGACTTCATCAAATATTGCAAATATCATGTAATAGTACAACAGTTTATAGTACTGTTGTTGGGGAAAACCACCCCACAGACTAGCAAATAGAGTTTATACTTTGCATGCAGATATGACCGAATAGAAATTACTTTCTACCTTCATCCCTAGATTTAAATCCCCTTTTCTTAGTAAACGAATGGAAACATCAACCTACCTTGTTCCCGGAGTTTGATGTCGATCCTCCGTTATGCTTGATTCCTTGTTCTCAATACTCCTTTCAAAGTTGACCTGCATCCAAGACAAGCAAGAACTATGCATGCATACTACTTATATACTAACAGGTTAGAAATCCAAACATAAAATAATCAAAACTATAAAAAGTTCATGAATTGGGACGGGAAAAGAATTTTCTTTATTACTTAGAATGAGTCAACTTATAAAAGTTGAGACCAACCACCTCTCCTTGAACCTGATCCTCGGCTCCTCTTCTTCTGGCCTTCAACTGCTTTTCTTTAAATCTCCTTTAGCACAAAGAAAGGCTAAAGGGTTCGAAAAATGGGAATATGTAAATGGGCAGAGTTTCTTTGCTATATTTTTCCTCCTCCAAATGGGACCCCTACCCCTTCTTTTATAGGCTAGAAGGAGCTAGGTATTTGGACGAACCCTCAGCCATGCATGGTCGGGAGTTTCAGTTAACTCACCCATAGCTTTTTGTTCCGTCGACAACTTTCTTTTTTTCATGCTTTTGTCAGTCCATGCACGCAATTTTGGGTCAGCCAGCGTGTACACACGTGCAGTAATGGATTAGGGTGTGTGGGCCTTTATTCAATAGGATTTTCAAAGAGTTGTTCAACAGTGTTTTGGAAAATAAGGGATTTGAGTTGGCCTGATGCCAGTTAAGAATGTGTGGTGCAATTTAGGGTTATAACAAGTACCTCACACTCCACAACATAACGAAGTCACTGAAAGGAAAAACAAAACTCTGGTAGAGTGTGAACGCAGTATGATGAAATGCAAGAATCTCTCAAATGCAATTTGGGTTGAAGCCATAAATACTACAGTTTATTTAAAGAATAGAAGTCCAACAAGGTGTCTTGATAATGTTACTCCTTTCGAAGCCTTGTATGGTACCAAATATACAATTCATAATTTGAAATATTTTGGTGTAAGGCTTTTGCTCATATTCCAAAGGAGAATATGAAGAAATTGGATGCTAAAGCTATTAAATGTATTTTCGTAGGGTATTGTTCTAAATTCACAACATACAAACTATTTGATCCTTCTACTCACAAAGTATTTGTGAGTAGAGATGTACTTTTCCATGAGAATAAAGTGTTACACATCAACATTACTCGCTTTGATAAGTGTCGCAAGTGTTTCATGTTCCTCACAACTGTTGCAAGTGTCGCATGTTGTTCACAAGTGCGCTCCCCTACATCACCCTTGGGAGCGCTGGTGCTCCTCTATAAGGTATTGGGGAGCGTTATATCACCAAACTGACCCTCTGCAGGAGTGATATAGCATTTTAGAGCGCTAGCACCCCCCTTTAACCTACTAGGGAGCGCTATAGCACTCTGATGCTCCTTTTCAGGGAGCGTTGTTTAATCTGGGTAACAGTTGATCTGTTGAGGAGAATAAGGGGAGGATCTTTCAAGTTTGGAAGGTAGTTGCATTCGAACTCCTGGTTCAATCATGATCTTAGGAGAAGATCCCTGATCTAAGGAGGGAATTCCTCAACTTACCCTAAAGATACCTCAAGAGGTTAAGCCTCTCTAAACCTATATAAGCAGGCTCTATCATGGTGGAAAGGGGGAAGAATTGCAAGCATGAAACCTATGATCTCATAGGAAACACACAGTGAACTAGAGGAGAGTAATCAGTGAAGCTACTATCATCCAGGTCGTGGATCTTTTGACCAAGATTTGGACAAAGGGGACTTGATGAAGATGTCGCATTCGCATCTACGATTGTAAGTTACTGCTGTCATTGTTCTCATTAATATGACACGCTTGGCCTGTTTCTTTCTAATTTGTGTTTGATTTTACATGAACTTGTTGCTAATAGATAGATCTATTTTCAAGCTAATATCATTAGAGTAGGAAGTGGTTGTACTATTGTTTGTCTACAGGGATCATCGAGGAGCGAAAGATCGGAGCTCAACTTGGAGCGTGCACGAACAAACGTCGGTAAAAAGGTACTCATGTTCTCCTTCCTCCTCATGCATTAGTTTGTATAGATCTGAAAGGAAGTCAGTTTCCACGTTAAGAATCTTCTATCTTAAGAGTTAAGAGTCTATCTCTTAAGAGGAGATCTACCCATCCGCAGGGAGATTTTCCTTCAACAGAAACTGGCGACTCCACTGGGGAGATCGAATCAAAACTTTTAGTTTTGATTTTTCTTCATAAGACCTTGTCTTTCCCTTTGGTTGTTTTCTGACCTTGTTCATCCCATTTATCTGATTGCATTTGCTGATTGACTCTTTATCCCATCACACTCAGCCTGATTGTCAAAATTTGATCAAAATTTTGAGTTTTTGGACATTTTTATGAGTTTTTTGAGCTTGGTGCCCCCCTGCCCATGTTAGAAGAGTGCCAACACTCCATTAAGCTACTGGACAAAGCTTTATAACGCTCTAGTGGCCCTTATACCAAAGAGCTAGCCCTCTTTTTCCCAAAATCTCTTCAAAATTTCCATTTTTTGAAGGTCCAGACCCTGTTTCTTCACTTGCTGAGCTTCTTTGTGATTCAATGATGCTTCCTTTGACCTTTGACATGCTTCTTCCTGAGAAGTAAACACCTTATTGTTCATCTTTTATGCCTTTCTTCATTCTTTTTGAGTTTTTGCTGTTGAGAGCTTGAAATCAATCCCTTGCTTTCTTCTCTCCTATCCGACTGAGCGAGAACTCTAGTGAAGGACATTAGAAGTCTGTAACTCTTCTCATTTCGTTCTTTGAGGTCATCTGGCCCAATCTCTTTCTCCTTCCTTTTGCGTTTTTGATTTTCTTTCTCTTGTTTGATTGCAAAAGGGTGTGTTGTTTGTGCGAAATCTGCATATTCTTGTCTGAATCTCCTTGATCTGAAAGGGTAGTTGTTAGGACAATTTTTTCATTGAATTGATCATCATTCGCATGTAAATGACAAAAGTACATCTTAGTGATTAGTTTGCACATTAGTTTGCATTATTGAAATGTTGTAGCATCATATTGGATTTGATTGAGAACAAAATTAATTGAGGGAATTCCTTATCAAGTGTTTGATAGTGAAAACGACTCTTCCTCTTTCCCTTAAATAGGTATTCATTGAAAAGAAATGATTGTTTATCATATTTCATGCATATTTTTGGGAATTGAGTCATCATTCCATCAATTTCACTTTTGTACACCCTCTAAGTAAACAACAACCATTAAAATCAACGCTTAACTAAAATCTATCAGACTTTTTACATCTTTGTTAGCAAACCTACATTAGTTTAAGGTGTAGGGCTTTGGAATAGGTTGAAAGGATAACTTTCCAGAGCTATCAAAAAAACTTAGCATCTTGCGGTAGGGAGAGTCAAATCCAATTGTTGTATTGGCTTGCTGGGATCCCCCTCTCACACAAGGGTTACGCACAAGGTCGCATTCGGGTGAGTTACAGAGATTATCTCTCTGTGGTTCAACTGTTTGTAGTGTCGGATTGTATATTGGGGGTCACTGTAAGGTATACCCACAATGTTGAGTGGAATCCTTTCAAGCTGATTTCAGACTTGTTATCATGCCCATACGTTCCAACTGGACTGTCGACTATACCCACCCAGGGGCTGACTACGATTTGGTGACCTTAGTAGCCATAATCTTTAGGGTCTTACACAAGGTGACGGTGAATGGAAGTCTCGTTGTACCTAGAATAGACGTTGGTCAAACTCACTTGGGCTCCTTGGAGGGTAAATCCATAATTACTGCGTGGAAGCTTGCACCAAGGTGTAAGTCCGTTAAGCAAGTCACCAACATAACTGATCCACCCGCTCTATCCCTGCCCCTTCCTATTTTGATCTTGCGACATTGGATTTTATCACCAACTAGTAATTTCATCGTAGGAAGGCTTGTTTGATTGATTGTTTCTTAGATTCATAGCGTGTGTTGTTTGTTTTACTTAGTAGACCTTAGGTCGAGTCAATGTTAATGGCATCGAATCCAGGAAGTACCAATGGAGGAACCCCTTATTCTAGGGAATCTTATACCTTTCCTTCATTTGGAAACTTTGGTCCTCCATATGTTTCCACACTGAGTCTTCTAGGACTCACTATCGGATTACCAATTTGGTTGTTCCCCACTCCGGTGATCCTAAATCCTCCTAATGTTTCAGCTGCACCTAATACTTCGTATGTCAACACACCACCCACACATCAAACGCATGTCGAATTTTCACCTTCTTTGTTCATCAAGTCTCCTTCCATTTCTCCTTCTTCGCCTAGTGAAAGCTCTAAAGCAAGTAGCCAGGTTGATCAGAAGAAGAAGAAACAGAAAGAGAAGAAGAAGAAGAACCCAAAAAGGACAAATACCCCAACAACATCAGATGTTGGCTCTAAGAAACCAATTACTGTTAATAGTACTAGGAGTGTTGATGAGGTCAACAAGATTAAAATGAAGAATCCAAAACCCAAATTCCTCTGTAGCCTTTGTAAGGGTGACCACTTTTTGAGGGATTGCCCCAGTCTTATCCAGGTCTTAGAAATGTGGTCCTCCATGTCATCGGCCTCTGTCGGTCATGTCGATGATACCCCATCCACTAGTAATGTTCAGGTTGGTAAGAGGAAGAAAACTGTCAAGTTCCCTTGCATGTTATGTAAAGGTAATCATTACTCTCACCTTTGTCCTCGCATGGACGAGGCTTCTTCTCTTTTGGAAAAACTTCATCTTCCAAAAGGTTATTGTAAGATTTCCTCCAACCCATCATTGGTTGATGGATTGGTCAATCCGGTTCCATCCCCAGTTCGTCCGGTTGATCAAGTGGTCAATCTAGTTTCCTCCTCGATTGCACCACAAACCCAAGTAGCTAATCCAGTTCGGTCATCGATCAGCCCCGCTCTTCATCAAAAGAGTGACACCAAAATGTTCGATCTATTTTCATCCTTGGTCAATCCCACTCTCTCGTTAGAGAGTGACACCAAAGAAGTCGATCTGTTTCCACCCGTCGACCCCATTCTTCCCTTGGAGAATGAAACTCAAGTGGTCGATTCGTTTCTGCCATTGGTCGATCCCATTCCTCCATTGAGGAATGTCAAAGTGACTGATTCAGTCCCTTCCTCAGTCAGTCCCACCCTTCATCCGAAGAGTGCCAAAGTGGTTGATCCAGTCCCTTCCTCGGTCAGTCCCACCCTTCATCTGAAGAGTGCCAAAGTGATTGATCCGATTCCATCATCGATCAATCCCACTCTTCCTTTGAAGAGTGCCAAAGTGGTCTATCCAAGTCCACCATTGGTTGATCTGATCCAATCATCGATCGATCCTACTCTCCTTATAGAGAGTAAACCCGATACTGCCCATGTTTTTATCGTTAATACAGACTCTACCATACTGGGGGGCATTCCTTCTTCTCCTGCGAAACCCCCTCCAAGTAATGAGGCCATCCTTTTTTATTGGGGTGTGCTAACTAGACCTCGTCTTCCCTCTCACATTCCTTTCCAGATTATAGTACAGGTTCGTGTTCGGGACATTCCTCAAATGCTGATAGATGAAGGTGTGTCCATTAGTATTTTGTCTTCTATTTCTTGGTATGCTTTGGGTTGTCTGCAGCTTGCGCCGGTTACACAGAATCTGTTAGCTTTTAACAAAAGAAATAGTCAACCTTTAGGCATCCTTCCTCAGTTTCCTGTAACTTTGGGAGGGAAAATTGTCTTTATTGATGTCATGGTAGTCCGAGACCCCTTGGATTTCGCTTTACTCCTTGGGCAGGATTATGTCTATGCTATGAAAGCTCTTGTATCCACCCTTTTCCATGTGATATATTTCCCTCACGATGGAAGAATTGTGACTATTGATCAACTTTCATTCATTGGCCCTGACTGGGTTACCTCCCTAAGTGGTTCCTATATGCAGACAGTATCACCCCCACTGCATTTCAATTATGTGGCGTTGTCTCCCATGACCTCAACTTTCGACGATTTGGATCCGGTAGTGGACATGGTGATTTCTTCGGTAGGATTATTGGAGCCTGATCTCCTTACTCCTCTCGTGACCCTCGATATGTGTTCCTTCTCGAGTGATTATCTTTCATCCAGTGAAGATCTCCTGGAGGCCATGACCACTTTTTATCCATTGACATGTTACCCTTCGAGAGCATTATCCTCTTGGAAGCCATGATCCGGACGAAACCACGAGCATAGTTTCTCTTCTCTATGGAAATCTCTTTAAAAAATGAAACATGGGTCTTGAGAATAGTTCTTTTCCTATGTCAAGATCGTTAAAAAATGAAACAATCACCTCTCTTGAACCTTCTTTTCATCCACCCTTCTCCTTTTTTCTCATCTACTAGAGAAACTGGTGACAATCTTGAAGTCAGTGACTGAATTGAATCTTGGAGGGCATGTCTCCAGCCTTTGATAATCATTCTGGAGCTAAGTCACCAGCTTTTAAGATGGGGGCATACCGAGCTTAGTCTTTGTTCTTTCTCGTGCTCATAAATACATGAGAATGCATCTGGGTAGAATTTTATCTCTTTTTCGGACCAGCATGGACACACGAAAAAGGAACCCCCTGGAGTCATCTTTAAACTCTTTTCAGACTCTCTAAATATGAAAAGATCGTCGAGTGACCTTGCTTCCTTTCACACTCATTAAAAGGTTTGAAAGGGTGTATTTCGAGCGATAGTTTATCTCTTTTTTGGTCTCATCAAACTACTGTACGAAAAAGGAACTGAGAGAGTTCTCTTTTAAGTGTTTTTCCAGACTCTATAATCATGAAAAGCCTTCGAGTTTTCTATCTTTGGACTCGCTAAAAAAAACATCGATAGGCCCATACAGGACTGAACCCTTACTTCTTCCAGTTTGTTAAACAAAGGAAGAGGAACTTACCGAAGGTGAGTTATATCGAGCATGTGTTACCCTCCTCGAGCTCGTTAAATCAAAAAGAGGTACTCGTCTATCTGGATGGGAGAAAATTTGAAAGAAGCAAGCCAAACAGTCTCTTGAAAACATTACCAAGTAATTCTTAGAGTCACCCTTGAACACAACACTTTGTCATTTGCACGCATTATAAGCCGTTGAACCTCTGCACTGAGCCAATCCTTTGAGTTTCTTTCACTCCTTTGGGTCCCCTGACGTAAGTCACAGCATCCATTGCATCATCAAGTTTTGTTCCATGTCATGTTTTTACTGTTGTGCCTTAGTGTTCAAGGGAAGTATCTGCCTCTAGAGTCAGCCATCACAAATATCTTGTCTCAAAACCCGTGTGAGTCCATGTTCATTTGGTCTACCAATTACATCTCTATGTCTGTTTTGTGTCGTTGATGGGGGATACACCAAGGCCCTCCTTCGACAAGCCTATTCCTGTCGACCTCAACACATTATCCAGGAATTAGGCTTAGAAACCAGTTAGTACTTTGGGACCTGCATGTCTCAATGGAAGGCCTCCTCACATTCGACAGTGGGTTTACATCATTGACCTCTGATTGGATGATTCCACGGATGTTCGACTCCAACTCATCCATTCACATTCGTTGGAATGTACTAGCGTACCTTGGGAATAATTGACATTAATGGTGATCTCTCTCGCGCTTGTTAAAGGTTTACACCATTGACCGGTAATCAAGTGATTTCTGCCATGTTCGACATCAGAACATCTATTCACATGGTTAGATTCGTACCACATTGGGATCGGTAAGAAGACCCTGGGTTAAGTGATCACTTTGATATGTACTTTAGCCAGGTTGCGAAGGAATTTCTCTTGGACAAATGATACATACACTGTTACATAGATCCACTTTGTATTGGTCATGGCTATGTCTTGTCATCTCGTAGATCCACTGTGTATTCTTTGTGGCTACGATCAGTTCAGGTCATCAGAGTATAGATCCACATTGTATCTTCGGTGGCTATACCTTTTTATCAATACAATTATGGATCCACAGTGTATTTTATGGCAGCCATATCTTGTAAGTATTGATCACCCAAGCATAGGTATGCCTGCCTTGGGTTTTGAAGCATGTCATAATATTTGTTGGATGTTTGTGTGCAGCTTCCGTCAGGTTCTCTGAGTCTATACCCTTGCTTGAAAGTCTACAAAGAATTTCAGTTATCAGTTCTCATCTTCTAACTTCATACTTTGGGGGGCAATCTGTTACACATCAACATTACTTGCCTTGATAAGTGTCGCAAGTGTCACACGTTCCTCACAATTGTCGCAAGTGTCACATGTTGTTAACAAGTGTCGCAAATGTCAAACAAAGCATATTTCCATGATGACAATACCAAGGAGACACTTAGAATACCTCAAACACCTGATTTGGAGAAAGAGGGATGGTTAAATGAAGTCATGTATCTCTTCCCACCTGAAAGAAGCTTTCAAATTAAAGTTTTTGAAGGGAGCGCTCCCGTACATCACCCTTGGGAGTGTTGGCGCTCCCCTATAAGGTAATGGGGAGCGTTATAGCACCAAACTACCCCTCTGCAGGAGCGCTATAGCATTTTAGAGTGCTGGTGCCTCCCTTGAGCCTACTAGGGAGCGTTATAGCTCTTTGATGCCCCTTTTGAGGGAGCGTTGTCTAATCTGGGTAACAGTTGATCTGTTGAGGAGAATAAGGGGAGGATCTTTCAAGTTTGGAAGGCAGTTGCATTCGAATTCCTGGTTCAATCATGATCATAGGAGAAGATCCCTGATCTAAGGAGGGAATTCCTCAACTTACCCTAAAGATACCTCAAGAGGTTAAGCCTCTCTAAACCTATATAAGTAGGCTCTATCATGGTGGAAAGGGGGAAGAATTGCAAGCATGAAACCTATGATCTCATAGGAAACACACAATGAACTAGAGGGAGTAATCAGTGAAGTTGCTATCATTTGGGTCGTGGATCTTTTGAGCAAGGGTTGGACAAAGGGGACTTGACGAAGCTATCACATTTGCATCTACGATTGTAAGTCACTGTTCTCATTGTTCTCATTAATATTACACGCTTGGCCTGTTTCTTTCTAGTTTGTGTTTGATTTTACATGAACTTGTCGCTAATAGATAAATCTATTTTCAAGCTAATATCAATAGAGTAGGAAGTGGTTGTACTATTGTTTGTCTACAGGGCTCATCGAGGAGCGAAAGATCGGAGCTCAACTCGGAGCATGCAGGGACAAACATCGGTAAAAAGGTACTATTGTGCCCCTTCCTCCTCGTGTATTAGTTTTTATAGATCTGAAAGGAAGTCAGTGTCCACATTAAGCGTCTTCTATCTTAAGAGTTAAGAGTCTATCTTTCAAGAGGAGATCTACCTGTCCGCGGAGAGATTTTCCTTCAACAAAAAATAAGAAATCATGACAACAACAGTCATGAGGAATGACATAGACTTATTGATGAAGGAGTTAAAGAAGAGAAACAACAACCACCACAGAAACAACCACCACAACAACAACCACAATCACAACGATAGTAGCGACAATAGCAAGAAGGAATCAATGATATGGACACTTCAAGTAGTCATACTTCACCTAGAGGCGAAGACAGATCTTTACAATGTGGGGAGGAAGACAATCAATTGAGAAGATCTTAATGAAAGGTTCGACTCCCTGAGAGGTATAGAGACTATGCCCTAATGAGTAGCATTTCAAATGTCATAGAACCCATGAGTTTTAATGAAGAAAATGAACATGATGAATGGCGAAATGCAATGGAGGAAGAATGTGAATCTATAATGAAAAATGATACTCGGGAATTGACTGAATTCCCTAAACATGAGAAGTCCATTAAATGAAAATGGATATACAAACCCAAGTTTAAATTATATGGTAGTATAGACAAATATAAGGCTAGATTGGTTGCAAAGGGGTATTCACAAACAAAAGGTATTGATTATGATGAAACATTTGCACCTGTAGCTAAATTGAATACTATCATATTGCTAATTGCTTTAGCTACAAAGTACCATTGGAAGCTACACCAACTAGATGTTAAATCTGCATTTTTGAATGATGAGTTAAAAGAGGAGGTTTACCTTACTCAACCTAAAGGGTTTGTGGAACAAGGGCAAGAACACTTAGTGTGTAAGTTAAATAAAGAATTGTATGGACTAAAACAAACACCTAGGTCATAGCATGAGAAGACATACTTTTTATTTCTTCAACAGGGTTTTATGAGGAGCAAGAGTGATACAAATCTGTATACCAAATTTGATGAACATGGGTATATAGTATTGATTTCCTTATATGTTGATGATTTGATAATTACAGGAAATGCAGAGAAATTAATTGATGAAATCAAGGAGCAGTTGTCACAAGTTTTTGAAATGAAAGATCTTGGTGAGTTACATTACTACCTAGGTCTTGAAGTTTGGAGAAATATAGGCCAAACTTTTGTTTGTTGTAAGTATGTCAGAGAAATACTTAAGAGATTTAAAATCCAGATCAGTGTAAATCTTTTATTTGTCCCACGCAACAGAATGTGAAACTTTCTTGTGATGATGGTTCGAAGGAAGTGAATGCCACAATGTATAGACAGATGGTGGGTAGTTTGAATTATCTCACCACAACAATACCTGATATTTCATATTCTGTGAATTTGTTAAGTCGGTTTATGACGAAACCTCTAGAAATCCATTGGAATGCAGCAAAGACAATACTCAGGGATCTAAAATGAACACTTGATTATGGTATTAAATATACTGATGCATCTGATGTTGAGTTGACAGGTTACTCAGATTCTGATTGGGATGACAATCCAGATGATCGAAGATCAACCATTGGATATGTGTTTGGCATTGGATCCGAGGTTGTTTCATGGAGCAGTAAAAAACAACCTGTTGTATTTTTATCTTCTATTGAAGAAGAATATAAAGCCTTGTGTGCAACAACTTTTGAAGTTGTTTGGTTGAGAAGACTTCTTGTTGGAAAAGAACAAAAGGAACCTACAATGATCCAATTTGATAATCAAAGTTTAATCAAGTTGATGAATAATCTGATTTATCATGCAAGGAAAAAGCATGTTGATGCTCAGTTTCATTTTCTTAGAGAAAAGTTGCAGTCAAATGAAATAGCCCTTATGTATTGTAATACTTGTGAAAATGTTGTTGATATTTTCACTAAGCCTCTTGGAAAGATTAAGTTTGAGCTATTTAAGGAGATATTAGGTATAGAAGTCAATCCATTTTCCATTAAGGGGGAGACTTGAAAATAATGGAAAAAGAGTGAGTTGCAAGAGTCACTAGCGTAGTTGAACTCTATTTCACTTAATGTAGATCCTAGTTATCCGTGGTTTGTTGTAACTCACTAAGTAGAGTCGTTTCCTATATAATAATGTAATTAGTCCTCCTTCAATAATATAGATTGTAAGTGGAGCCTCACCTTTGTTTGTTTCTCATAATTCTAAGGGCTGGTTCTATTAATAATTAGTTGGAGCATTCATTACAGGGTTGTCAAATAATATAATGGTGTCTTATTGTTTCAGTGTGATTTTAATGTAGTATATGGGATATCAAGATCAACAGTTGGCCACCGTCGTACATCGATAATGGCATCCACATATAATTTGGAAGCATTTTTTTTTTAATTCTTCTTACGCTCCGGGTCATCTTGGAGAATGCCAAACCCTTCCGGGCATATTTCTACTTATGGTGGAAATCTACAATATTGTTGAATTATGAATCTTGGTGGAGATTTTGCTAATTTTGAATCAGAATCTATCTCCAAAAAAGGGGTGACTGTGAATGGTCTCAGCGCCATGAGAAATTTAATCGTGAATCTATTGGTCTACGTGTGAAGTATGACGTGGAGTGTAGTAATGTCGATGAAGACCAGACATCTCCTAGTCCCATGTTCTGTTGGACTCATTTAACATTGTTGACGTACTATCTCCGTTAATCGCAGTGGTCAAGATTCCCCTTCTTAATTTCATAACGGAATAGGTTAACTCGGAGCAAACAGATCCGTTTTTCAATAAAAAAAAATGGTCTGAATCCGGTCAGAATCAGGGGTAGTTTGAGGGTAGTTTGATTTTGATAGGGATCAAAGTTCTATGAAATTCAGAACCTTACTTTATCCTATTTTAAACTAATCTAAATGTTCAGAAAATAAATCAAAATTCTAAATTGATTGAAAATTTAAAAACGAACCATCAAAAAATATAAAAAAAAAAAAAAAAATCAAAAATAAAAATAAAAATTACTCACTAGTTAATCCACTCCTTTCATAACTATTAAAAAAATCTAAATATACAACGGATTCATCAATCTCTCTAATCTCACAACTGAACGAGATGAGCATCCATATTCCCATGACCATGACCATCACCCTCAACTACAATTTCTAGCTACTCCACTCCATCTTTCCAATAACGTGTTTTGAGCAAATGCTCGATTTTAATTGCAGTAGCTAATGAATTTAAATTTTAAAAATTTAAATGGAAGAAATTGATTCCAACACTGAGTAATCGTTATTAGTGAATTTAAATTTTAAAATTTAAATGGAAGAAATAGATTCCAACAACCGACTAACGTGAAATGCTTAATCAAATTTCCCGGTCAAAGTTTGTGAGGGTTCCCTTTTGGTCTGAAATGATCAAATCAGTTTGACTTTGATCATTTCGGAGTCAAAGCACTTCACAGAGTAGCCAGGAAAAATGTGAAGTTCTTTGTCTCTGAAACCCCAAAGCACATTTAATTAACAGTTTTGATAATTTTCAACTAAAGTGAAACTGAAAATGTCAGATGCTTTGCCTTTAAAATGATTAATGCCATTGATTTTTATCAATGAAATCAAGTGTTTTGGTCTTTCATATTAAAGCAGAGCTTTGGAAAATGTAAAGTGTTTTGGTTAAAAAGACTTAAATGATCAAAGCTATTGATTTTTATCAATGAAATCAAGTGTTTTGGTTATTCAGATCAAAACTGAGCGTTATAAAAAAAAAATTGTGAAGTGCTTTGGCCCCTTTGGTTAAAAAGACTTAAATGATCAAAGCTATTGATTTTTATCAATGAAATCAAGGGTTTTGGTTATTCAGATCAAAACTGAGCGTTATAAAAAAAAAATTGTGAAGTGCTTTGGCCCCTAAAACTTGATCATTTTAAAACCAAAACACTTCAATTTATAGAAACTCTGCTTACTTTAAATGATCAAAGTTGTTGATTTTTTAATCAACAACTTTAATTAAGCTATTGAAATTTGTTTGGTTAGGACTACGAAACAGAGATGTGGTTATCCACTCATTATTGGCCAATAAAACGTAATTAGTTGTATTTAAATAAATGTTGCCCTGGTTGAAAGTAGACAACCAAGAGAGACACATGAAAGTATTCCCTCGGACATAGGCAGGTTTGAGTTGCTTTAGGTCCTCTATGAAAAGTATCAATCTGGGTTCCCTTCTTAGTTATTTCAAATAGTTTGATAGGTGCAAGTAAGGGATGGAGAAATGGGATCGGAGGTGTACAAGCTGAGTCCACTCTTCATGGTAAAAGATTAAAAGATGAAGCTTGTGCACAAAGAGATGGTGAGGATGACTCTTAAGTTGCTATTAGCTATCAAATTATAAATAATGTTCATTTATAAATAAAAATAGAATAAATATTATATATATATATA
>JZKD02S1614674.1:81894-106111 GCA_000966675.3 Picea glauca | reverse complement strand
TGTGACATTATTTTTAAGAATATAATTTTATTCCTCGAAATAATATGACTATAAAAATCAATGGAATAGATTGATTTGTAAATTTTTTAGATAGGTGGTTTATGGCCATGCTAAATCAAACATCATTTCTTTTGGGTTTATTTAATTAGTTGTATTTAAATAAATATTTTTCCATACTAAAAGAAGACAAGCTATTAAGACTTCTCTAGATTTGAATTTATGATATGTTAGGAGGAAACACAAATTCTTAACCATTAGACCACTAGTATTGTATTATTAGCTTTAATAAAAATATATTATTCACTTTTGATTCTTCATTAATTTTAGTATGATTCCTAAATTTTGATGAGATTTGTTGTTTACTTTGTTGGATGGTTCTTGTCCAAGAAATTTATGATTTACAATAAATTCCAATTAAATTCTTTTGTTATAATTCATTGTGGTGAGTGGATTTAAATTTTAGAATGTGTGGACAATGGTGACATCATTTCTAAAAGGTTTGTTTTTTTAAGAATGTGAGAGCTTATTTTATTCCTAGAAATTTTTTAGAAATAGCATGATTTTAACAATCAATGGAATATATTGGATTTTAATTCTTTTGTCTTTGATCGTCACATAAATGGAATAGATTGAAGCTGAATGCAATAGATTGGAATCTTTTTTGTAGGTTCTTTGTGACCATGTTAAATTGCATGTCATTGATTTTGCATTTGATCATCACATAAATCTCTTATAACTCACAAAGACAAGACTAAGTTGCTCCCATGTGTTGACACTTGTAATTTTGGGCTTTTACAAATTTGTTAGAAGGTAAGAAATCTTATCTTGTAGTGTATTATTGTTTTCACATTAGAATGAATAATTTTGATTGTTTGTTTATTTGTAATAAATAGAATAAGGATTAAAAAGCCTCAAAATTTTTAGATGGAAATGTCTTTAATTTATGTTTGTAAGAATTTTTTTAAATTGATAATTATGATTATATAAATATTTAAATTAAACAATAAATTGATTAAATTATGCTTTTAAATAATGATTCAATTATTTTATATACAATTTTTTCATATTTTTATTTTATGAAAAATATAATATAATATAATTTTTTTCTAAAATAATATGATTTTCTTAAAAATGAGATAACATTTAATTTTAATGATATTTCAACTTTTTTTAATTTTTATTAGGTAATAAAAATAATTTAATGATTGTGAAATTAATTACTATTTTTCTTTTATATTAATAATTTAATATCTCTTTAAAATACATATGTATAATTTTTTGTTACTTTATGAAGTTTAAATTTTAGTCATACATACATAAAATTTATTATCACCCTTGTGTTTAAATTTTGTTGAAAATGTTGCCATGTTTAAATGTCTAAACTTTGTTTATAACTTTATTTTTTAATATTTTAAACATTAAATATATATTATTTAAGTTTAATTAATTAGTTTTAAAAATAAAAAATATATAGTAAACAATATTTAGCTATTATTATTATTTTTAATAAATATAAACAATTTTTAATTATCTTTATGTATATTGTTTTTCTGGTTTGTGTTTTTAATTTGTGGGATTAACCTTTGGTTAAGAAATCGTGATGCCGAAGCATCTAAGTTGTCAAAATCAACCGAGGATCACACCTGACCTAGCCACACCAATCCTTAGGTGGATGAATTTTTAGGTGTCTCCTCCTATCTACAATGAGTTTTGAAATCACATCGCGCTAAAAAACAAAATGCTTCAAATCCAATCACACTTACATACTTTGAATATTTTATTCTTTTCTCTCTTTTGTCACCGAAGGATCACACTCGACCTGGGCCACACTAACCATTAGCTAGCTAGAATGTTTAGGTGTCTCCTATCAACTACAGTGGGTTTCAGACTTGGATCGCCCTACAAACAAACCCTTTGAAACCAATCATTTTGGTGGGATTTTATTTTAAAACTGAAGGACATGGGGGTTGGATTTGATCCACTTATGTGTGCACAGGTCACAATATCATTTAATATAATATCTATAGGTGCAACCACATGTTCGACCACTACCTCATAGAGTCCCCATGGCTTCAGGTTAGGTCCTCATGGGAATTGAATCTTTTCGAACGATGAAAAACTCCATGCTTTTCACCATTGGATACAACCCCTTTCGGCATATTTGTGCATATTGTTGAATCTTATCCTATATAGTATGTTTATGCTTTTCTAAAAATTGCATTTGGTTTTAGAGTTTATTCTTGATCTGGTTTGATATGGAATTCTACCTATCAAATGAATGAACAAAATTTGCAATTAGAAGTTTTGGGTGTTGGATATGAATCATTAGAAAATGGTTGGTTTTGTATGATTTTTGTTACATGAGAAAAATATTTTGGTTTAGTAAGAAATAATTTTTTTTTATCGAGCAACATACTCTTGTTATAATCCTCACATTTGCAGCTAAGTATCCAATATGTGATTACTTTCAACTATTCATTATAGAGGTATTATATTGAAAAATATCTCAAAGAAAAAAGAACCAATCTTCAATCAAAACGTTCTTTGGATGGACTACTACATCACAAGTTTCATCACAGAATATAGAGGAACATAATTTTGATTTGAATGGAGACTTTGATATATTTGAGTATAATGAAAAATGTGTTGAATAATTTCAATGGGGGAAACCTAGCACTCAAAAGAAAAGAAAAGAAAATTGAAAATTTCCATAGACGACGTTTCATCAATGGTTAGCAATGAAAATGGCTTCATTGCTTTTTTGAAAAAGGATGTACCTAATCATATAGGTATCCATTGAATTGATCATCATGAAGCTTTAGCTACATCACATGATTCCAAAGGAATACCAATGGACTGTTATTTGTTCATAAATTGGCAAACATGGTATATTATTGGGTGCAAAATTCTACTAAAAGAAATAGTCAACTTATTGGTCTACAAGAACTTATGAAACTTGAAACTCTTCAATCTCTTCAAATCCATGGATTCGATGGATTTCTAGAGGACAAATCATTGAAATGATTATTGTATTGATTCCTCCCATATTGAATTTGTGGAAACATGAAAAGAAGGACTGATAATATCACCCTATAACACTGCGTAGTCACTAGGAAATGAATCTTTTTCCTACAAAAAATATATGGGAACCCTTCCAATATTTAGTACATGATTAATGGGATATAAGGCCCGATAACCATGATTCATGACCCAAAACTAGGGAATTAGGCTATAAATATTGATTTCAAGGCTCATGAGCCATGAGTATGGCCTTGAACCACCACATAGAACCTATAGAGGGAGTCTTTTGTGTAGAAGTGGTATAAATGCACCATTTTGAGGGTTGGTCAACTAGTTAAGAATGAGTGTTAAGGTCTAATTTGTGCTCTTGGGTTAAAAACATAGGTCTTAGGCCCTATTCGTTGCTTTTATGGATCATGAGTTGTGCATGGGGGGCTTACCTACTATGCATACCCTATTGAAGGAATACTTTTTCTGTGAGTGAAATATGGGTAGCATTTTGATCTTTATAATATGAGGGATAGATATTAGGGTCCAAACCATGGTTTAAAGGAAAGAACCAAGGGATTAGGATCCAAATTGTGCAACAAGTGAAATCATGTGTTCAGGATCTAAATCATGTGAGGTCCAAACAATGGTTCATGGTGGCACAGGAGGAGTTAGGAACAATTATGGGTAATTAGGAGTTAATTAATGGTAATTTAGGGGTAATTAGTGGTCAGTTAGGGGTAATCAATAGTAATTTAATTAATGGGTAATTAATAGTAATGAGGGGTCAATAAGGGATCAATTATGGGTAAGTAGGGGTAATCAGGGAATACTTAGTTGTAATTAGAGGTTATTTGAGGTCTATTTAGGGGTAATTAGGGGTACATAATTGTCATTATAGGTTATTTAGGGGTAATTAGTGGTCCAGTAGTAGTTAGGGGTAATTAGTAGTACCTAGTAGGGGTTAATTAGGAGTATATTATAGGGTAATAAAGGGTAATTAGTGTTCAATTGGGTATAATTATGGGTCATCTGTGATAAATTAGCGAGGGGTTAATTAATGGTATTTGGTGGTCATTTAGGGGTTATTCGTGATTAATTAGGGGTAATTAAGAACCAATTAGTGGAAATTAAGGCTTAATTGGGGATTATTAGTGATAATTAAATCCTCGTGTCCATTCGATTGGGTTGATGATGTATGTGGTCATTCGACATTGACCATTCTGAGGATAAATGAGTTTGAAACAAGTGGAATCCCTGAAGGCCAAAACCACTAAATAACATAGGCCATCGATCAAAGTTCAACAAAACTTTATAAAGGTCCGGGACTCCAGAAATTCACCACTTCGATGACTATTGAATATAAGACATAGGTACGAAGCTACGAAGTGCCAAAGCCCCGAAATCCCACCAACCGTTAGATCGAGGGAAGAATTCAGGAGTATATTGGGTCATTAGATCAAGCAATGGAAGGATAGTGTAATTATTTTGGCAAGTATAACTCCAGGAGAGTTGAACAACTTTAGAGTTGTAATATCCTGGAGTCTCGGAGTATCAAAATCACGCAGACCATCAATCTAAGATCCCTTCAAGACTTTTCTTAATCCTTAGATCAAGCAATGGAAGGATGTCATAAGAACTTCGACAGGTATAACTCTAGGGGTGTTGAATGACTTTAGATTTGTAATCTCTCAGAGTCCCGGGGCATCAAATCCCCAAAATAAATAAGGATCGTCGATCTCAACATTTCATTAATCCATTGTCATTGGATTAATCTAGTGGAAGGATAACATTGTAATGTCCCCATTTTGGGACATTATAACATTACAACATTTTAGAGTGTTATGCCTACCCGA
This sequence comes from Picea glauca, assembly GCA_000966675.3. Lineage (NCBI taxonomy): Eukaryota > Viridiplantae > Streptophyta > Pinopsida > Pinales > Pinaceae > Picea > Picea glauca. Next base: position 101,246 of record JZKD02S1614674.1, on the reverse strand, counting down.
GTAGCCAGATAGGGGTGACAGAGAGTTCATGAGATATTGAGGGGTTTATTTGGGCCCGACTTGTATCATTCATCATCATGATCCATTCCACATAGCTGGGCTTTGGTTTCGTTGCATTCTGACGATTTCCATAATTTTAAGTTATTATGGGTCATATCTTAATTAAATTCACTAAGAAGGTCATAATGGGCATATTACTTGGAGAAACCTCTTAGTGTAATAGCTCATCATAATCAAGAGGAAGATCATTATAGGATAAGATGATGAGAAGTGACTTTCAGTGGTTGAAGAGGCCATCAGGATGGATAAATCACTTTTTACACGCAAAATGGTTAATTAATTAATTAAGTGATATAATCAGGGAATAATAAAATAAAGTAAAAGTCACTTGGAGGGAAAGGTCAACAACGAATTAGGGTTTCAGGAAGCTATAAAGGAAGGGTAAAGCAACCTAATTCATTATGGATTGTTATTATTTGATGTTGAGAGTTCCTAAAGGAGGAGGAGAGCCGACCTTACTGTTTTGTGGATTTCTGGAGGAAACCACCACCATTGATCGGTTTTGGTGTTGAGAGACACACCCTAGCCCATAGAAGATACCATCTAGTTATTTCACCGTACTTTTCAGGAGTATCAATTACAGAGTGCGCAACTCAGCCAGTGAGGGCGCAAGTCAGTTTGAGGGTTTGGAGAGCTGCACGAGATTCGTATCCAGATTGTAGTTTCCTTCCAACCAATTTGAGATCTAGCCAGGGTGCTTCTGTTGAGCCATCTATCGTCAGATTTTGACGGTGGAATCTTGCAGATCGACTCATTCATCCATTTAGGGCGCAACTCTTCCGGACAGACATTTGGTGTTGTATGCAGACTTTCAAAGCAGATCTGGACAAATCCTTCTGACCCATTTTCTTATTTGGCGAGACGATCGTTTTGAGCCATATAGCAGTAGATTCCATTGGTGGAATCCTTTGGGGTGCATCCGGTGCTCCAGGAGGCACACAAACCCCCCAGGGGTCTAGATCCAATGCCTTAGAGACCAGATTCGAGATCCGACACTCACCCATTTCAGTCTAGAGGCCAGGGCGCTTCTTTTGGAGCAGTTTCCAACGTATTCCGATGCTCTAAACTTCCAGACGAGTTTTCCAGCTGGTAGAGGTTACCGTACTTCGCCAGAATCACATATTTTCACCGATCCATCCGTGCATGCATCAGATCTACTATCATCTTCTGATCACGGGTATTTTTATGTTATTTGATTGTATTCCATTACTGATCCATGAGATCTGGATGACATTTATATTCTATATTTCCAATAGGCTATTGTATTTCCATGCTCGAACCATATTATACATGATATTGGGCAGTTGATGTTCTTTACTTCTGCATGCATCCTTTATATGTTGCTTAAACCATAAATATGCAACATGCACATGCAATAACCAACATGCACATGCAATAACCCGCATGCACATGCAATAACCAACATGCACATGCAATAACCCACATGCACATGCAATAACCAACATGCACATGCAATAACCCACATGCACATGCAATAACCATCAAGATCCAAAACATACAACTGAAATGCATCCAAAAACCCCCAGTGCATCAGATCTACAAGAAAGAATAATAGATCAGTAGAAAATATCTCGATCAGCGGGATCAAGGATATTTCAGTGGTATCATAGATTTAGTCATGCCAGCCTGTGACTAAAGTCGATGAGTTCAGCGAGTGACCCAAAAGGCAAAGAGGATGTGGGGAGATAGATATAAGAGGCCAGAGGGCACTGGTAAGGCCCCCATGGAACCAGAGGCAACCTTCATGTAGGTTATTAGTAATATGTTAGCTAGTCAGTAGACTATGTCTCAGTCCTTGGCTCAAGTGGCTGAGAGATTGGCTATGGTGGACGTTCTAGGCTCACAAGCCCCACATGTAGCACAAGGGAACTCGGAGGTAGGTACTAGACCCCAGACACCTACTCGTACATACACATCTTCGAGTAGGATTCCCAGACCATGGTTCCCTAGTTTTCAGAGGGCACCACCAGCAGCAACACAATAGATATTAGCACAGAGGTTGCCCACTCAAGCGGAAGACATTACAGAGTACAAGAGGGAGTATGTAGCGTTGGGCTGTGACTTCCATCATGACATGACACTGGTCGAGTACTGTGGACTTAGGGGCATGAACCATCCTAGAGAACCTCAGAGAGGAGGATAGCAGCAACAACAGGGGCATAACATAGATTTCATCCGAAAAGTTGGTAAACTCACCATACCTTCTTTTGACGGATCATCCAAATGCACTGACAGAGCTGGGGTACAAAAGATAGAGATGTAATACAAGCTCAACCAGATGACCGAGACGATGGCTAGTGACTCTTGCACATTTGAGGGACAGTTGGATGGACAGGATGATAGCACATGTCCTTCATCTTCTCCGCCAGGCAATGTTGAGGATTCAATACTTCAGCATAGTGGTGACACTTGTGAGTCTTCATATGTGTTGGCACTTAGACATGATGAGATTAGGAGGTTAGATGACCTACCTATGGGTGTAGACATGGCTTCTAAGAAGTCATGTATGGAGGATGATGAGTTTCCTATGAGGAGTGAGACACATTTTTCATCTTCTCAATTACCTATGCTATCCACGACACATGAGGATATCAACAACATTCCTCATATGGTAGAGGATCCTTGTGTGGGGATTGTACACAAGGATCTGTAGACCCAGGAGGAGAGGTATGGATTGGAGATATTTGACCTTACACATACCTATTAGTATGAGGAGAGTGAGTTACCACTCTTGGAGATTCCATTGATGGACCAGGTTGTGGAGACCGACAACTTATTGGGACACTTACTCCCAGGATTGATCTACAGTGATGAGGATGCACTCTTTATTGGTTGAGATGACCATAGCACTTGTCTAGACACATCTATATGGGATCCAGGCACAGATGATATTAGTAGGGTGAGTGCACACGAGGATATAGCTGCCCATATAGGATATGGTGTGATTCAGATAGGGGTCGCAGTTTGTGATGGCATGCAGTGGCATACAGGAGGACTTAGTAGCACAGGGGATAGTGGGACGTTCAATGCCTTATATTTTGAGGAGTGTCTTGTTGGGGATTCCATTGTTGGCACTAGCAGTGAGAGGCATGAGGTAGCACCTCAGCAGGATTGTGACCAAGAGTCACGACACTTGGCAGGACAATTGAGAGTTAGTGAGGACATGATCATGGCAACCGCTAGATGCATTGATGATACACATGCATTGGTGGCAGATTATTGTTGGAGGGCCTTGATGGCACAGGATATTTCAGATGGGGGACTTGTTAGTGATGACTTCCATACTCTCAGGGAGAGAATGATTGTGATGAGGGCCGACTACCAGCAGTTGTTGAGGGATAGGGATTACCTATTGGAGGTTGGCGAGATGTATCACAGGGCACTGAGGGAGCAGGAGGTTGAGGTGGACCAACTCACTCATGACTTGGTGAACACACAGAGATTCTTGGAAGTCACACAGGTATCCCTTCAAGAATTAGAGTGTTGATCAGAGGAGCTCCTTGAGGAAATTAGACAGAGAACCACTACATCTATTTCAGTAGAGAGTCAGTTATATCCCTCAGCCACATTGTGAGAGGATGTTGGTGGTTTAGCAGTGGAGCACCAGTTGAGAGAGGAGCATGAGGAGCACCCAGGATCACTGATGAGTATGGAGAGATATGATCCAGAGATGCAGGAGGATGTCCATAGGTCACAGGGACCACCCTTCACGAGGGGTGTTGAGAAAGTTGGGAACACACATACACATGGGGATTACAGAGCCAGGGGAAGTTACGAGGACACTTCCATTTGTGTTCCAGGATTGGTTGACCTTCATGTAGAGGATGACCCAGTAGTACACCCAGGATCCATGATGTTGCAGGTGTATACAGGAGATCACATGAGTATGCAAGGGCATATAGTGATGAGTGGTAGTTCACAGAGACATACAGAGGCATACAATGGGATTCATAGGGATTCACTGGATTGCACGGAGGAGATGTACTTAGTAGAGCATGGAAATTCCTCTCCCTTGCAGCAGTATACAAATATGGGAGATCACCTTCATCATTGCAGTAGTTGCGTGAGTGATGATGGATGGAAAATGATTGACCCTCGGTTTGTGGAGATACCTACTATTGTACCCGATGGTTGGTGTTCAGTGATGAGTACATGCGATTATTTACCATGGGTGTTGGTGGACGAGATTTTGGTCAAGTCCTTGGGATTGACCAAAGCATATGATACTTTCCAGTCCTACATTTGGTTTCAGATATTTATGGTATCCTTTCCCGATACTTTATCATTAACAATAGTGCAAGGGGAGATAGACAGTGGCATGGGACATGGAGAGTTGGTAGGTTGATACCCCCTGACAGGAGTGTCTTGATTGCATACAACATGATAGGGGTGGGCCAACAGGGGCAGACAGTTGAGGCCCTAGGAATGATGGAGAGTATCCTAGGCCATGGGACAGAGGATATCTCAGAGGTTGCTACATATTCAGACTCTCATTGGGATGAGGGTGGAGGGATTTTGACTGTTATCAGTAGGGAACTTCAACAGTTAGTGGGGATTGGAAGTGATGAACTTCCAAATTTGACATGGGATCCGGGAGTCCATGGGGTCAAAAGTTTGTTTCATCTTATGAGGTTCCAAGAGTGGAGGGTCCAGTATGGATACTTTGAGCAGACAATCATGATCAGAGTAGAGTAGCATCATCATGATGGTCCCTATCAGAGACTAGCATGGGACCCTGGGATTACAGGGTTGGGCATTTCATTGACTGATGGAGACGGGCGAGCATTTGCAAGGGGAAGTCACTTTGATTTCCCATTGAGTTTCAGTATTGGGGAGAGCACGTCATTGGCTGGTGATTCGTTGAGGTCTTGTAGTACCTCACTATGGCAACAATATGTTCAATTGGTGGGGGCCGTGTTGAGTTTGGTATGGTCTGATAGGATAGACCCATTTTGGGTTGAGGCCATGTGTTATTTGCAGGAGACTCATGGTGTTGATATGTTACATAACTATACTCCATAGGGCATTGCAGTTCACATTCTGATATGGGACCCAGGGATTGGAGTGCTTGGTAGTTCAACATTTGATGGAGTTGATTTTCGAGTAGAGTGGTTGCTTAGGGAGTTGATTGAGATTCTTTGGCCATTATTCATTATACTCAGCAGGAGCATGTAGGTGTCATGCGTAGTCAGCACTTGGAGAGACCACATCTTGAGGGGAGTCTACCTTATGTCACACAGGTGGATATGGGACCCCAGTATCATATGTAGTTGGATTCAGTTATTTCTTGAGGACAAACAATATTCCAGTAGGGAGGACTGTAATGTCCCCATTTTGGGAAATTATAACATTACAACATTTCAGAGTGTTATGCTTACCTGAGTAGCTAGATAGGGGTGACAGAGAGTTCGGGAGATATTGAGGGGTTTATTTGGGCCCGAATTGGATCATTCATCATCATGATCCATTCCACATAGTTGGGCTTTGGTTCCGTTGCATTCTGACGATTTCCATAATTTTGAGTTATTATGGGTCATATCTTAATTAAATTCACTAAGAAGGTCTTAATGGACATATTACTTGAAGAAACCTCTTAGTGTAATAGCTCATCGGAATCGAGAGGAAGAGCATTACAGGATATGATGATGAGGAGTGAATTTCAGTGGCCGAAGAAGCCATCAGGATGGATAAATCACTTTTTACATGCAAAATGGTTAATTAATTAATTAATTAAGTGATATAATCAAGGAATAATAAAATAAAGTAAAAGTCACTTGGAGGGAAAAGGTCAACAATGAATTAGGGTTTTGGGAAGCTATAAAGGAAGGGTAAAGCAACCTAATTCATTATGCATTGTTATGATTTGATGTTGAGAGTTCCCAGAGGAGGATGAGAGCCAACCTTACTGTTTTGTGGATTTTTGGAGGAAACCACCACCATTGATCGGTTTCGGTGTTGAGAGACACACCCTATCCCATCGAAGATACCATCCAGGTATTTCACCATACTTTTCAGGAGTATCAATTACAGAGTGCGCAACTCAGCTAGTGAGGGTGCAAGTCAGTTTGAGGGTTTGGAGAGCTGCATGAGATTCGTATCCAGATTGCAGTTTCCTTCCAGCCCATTTGAGATCTAGCTAGGGCGCTTCTATTGATCCATTTATCGTCAAATTCTGATAGTGGAATCTTTCATATCAATTCATTCAACCATTTAGGGTGCAACTCTTCTGGACAAACATTTGGTGTTGTATGCAGAGTTTCAGAGAAGATCTGGACAAATCCTTCCGACCCATTTCCTTATTTGGTGAGATGATCATTTTGAGCCATATAGCAGCATATTCCATTGGTGGAATCCTTTGGGGCGCATCCACTGCTACAGGAGACGCTCAAACCCCCTATGGGTCCAGATTCAGTGCCTTAGAGACCAGATTCGAGATCCGACACTCACCCATTTCAATCTAGAGGCCAGGGTGCTTCTTTTGGAGCAGTTTCCAACATATTCCGATAGTTTGAACTTCCGGGCATGTTTTCCGGCTGGTAGCGGTTACCGTACTTCGTCGGAATCACATATTTTTGTCGATCCATCCCTGCATGCATCAGATCTTCTATCATCTTCTGATCACTGATATTTTTATGTTATTTTATTGTATTCCAGTACTAATCCATGAGATCTGGCAGGCGTTTATATTCTATATTTCCAGTAGGCTATTGTATTTCCATGCTCGAACCATATTATACATGATATTGGGTAGTTGATGTTCTTTACTTCTGCATGCATCCTTTATATGTTGTTTAAACCATAAATATGAAACATGCACATGAAATAACCCACATGCACATGCAATAACCATCAAGATCTCAAACATACAACTGAAACGCATCCAAAAACCCCCAGTGTATCAGATCTGCAAGACAGAATAATAGATCAGTAGCAAATATCTCAATCAGCGGGATCAGGGATATTTCAAATATAGGGGGAGTTGTCAACATATAGTAAGCGATCAACATTTCTTTATGACCACTTCGGTCGGTAAAAATATGGGTGTTCTAAAAAGTGTAAAGAAGAAAAACAATGAACCACGAAGTGATGAAATACTAAGAACCGTAGATCAAGATCATGTAGGATCCTTCTTGGTCATTTGAACAAGAAGTGGGAGGACATAGTAAGAGGTATTGTTAATCGACAACCACCGATATCCTATAATTTATGACCACTTTGGTAGGTCAAACTCCAGGAGAGTTGGAAGATTCTAAAGGGAGAATAGCCCGAATGCCGAAGTCCGGAGGACTTTGTTCAAGAACCGATCACATGATAAGGTAAAGGAGTTTATTAGGGGCACAAATGGCCTAGAATTAAATAAACACACAAACATTTGAATAAGGTACTATGTAGAAGAATAAGGGTGAAAAGATAAAGAACTAAAGGAACAATGCTTAGGGTGGATAAGCCCATGGTTCTGAGCCCATAGTCATCATGAAAGTGAATTGAAGGAAGTGTCTGTGCATAATTTGAATTCTATACCAGTTTAAAGGGCCCATGGAATAATTTGAAAAGCTTGGCACACAACCATTCCATTTCCTCTACAATATTTTGTTTGCACATGAAGTGATAAAATACAAAGGATTTGAAGTCCTTAAGTTAAATAAACTATTATGACCATTATTATTAAAATAAAAAGAAGAGGTGCAATGGTTCATTGTCAAAAGACACAATGGTTCAAATTCATACCTATTTGGAATACTATATAAATAGAAAAGTGTAATGGAAGGAAGTTGTCTCTGTGGTCTACAAAACAATATCAAAAGCATAAACAAAGTCCGAGAAAGAATGCCGAAGACATTCATGGAGTAAGGGTGGAAGGGAGGATTTTTGTCCTCTACAGATTGAAGTCTAAAACAAGGGAGTTAGTGCTCTAAAACAAGGGAGTTGGTGCTTCCTAGAGTTGGTTCTCTAAAATAATGGAGTTGGTGCTTCCTGGAGTTGGTACTCTAAAACAAGGGAGTTGTTTCTCTAAAACAGGGGATTGGTGTTTTCTTGAGTTGGTGATCAGAAAAAAGAGAGATTGGTATCTCTCACACAATTGTAAGTTGTACTTTTCATAATTGTTATATTTATTTTTTGTATTCAATACATTCTTGTTGATAAATTATTGTGATTATTTAATCTAACAATTAATAATTGGATAAAATTTTGAAAAACAAGTCATACTAATTCACCCCCCCTCTCAGTATTGGCCAATATTTCAACAATTGGTATCAGAGAAAGTTCCTTCAACACAGTCTAACCACTTGAAGGAAGATTCTGAAAAATATAATGGATCAACAAGAAGGAATGTCCTCTAATAGAGCACCACTATTCAAAGGACATGATTATGTATTTTTGAGTGTGAGTATTAAAATATATCTAATGTATTTGGGTTGTGATATCTGACAATATGTAGAAGATGGGTACACTCCACCTGCTACTCCTGCCATAGACAGAAATGGAAAGAAGTTTTGCAATGACAATGCAAGAGAAACCAATGACATCCTAGGAGGACTAGCCAATCCTATATTTGTAAAAGTAATGCATTGTAAGTCAACAAAAGAAATCTAGGACAAACTAAAATTCATATATGAAGGAGATAGAAGGGTCAAACAAGCCAAACTACAAACTTACATAACACAATTTGAAAACTTGAAAATGAATGAGGAAGAAAACACAATAGAATATATTCAGAGAGTAGATGAAGTGGCCAACTCAATCAAATCTTTAGGAGAACAACTCAAAGATCAACCCATTTTCCAAAATATCTATATATCATTACCTATGAGGTATGATGCCAAGATTTCTACTCTTGAAGACAAACCAGACCTTGATAAGCTCACAGTGGATGAACTACATGGGATCCTCACATCATATGAGATGGGAACAAGGAAAGAGAGACCAACTAAAGAGGAAAAAACCTTCAAGGCATCAAAAAAAAGGGGGGGGAAGGATCATGTGTCTAATGAAGATCAATCAGATATATTTGATGAAGAAATAACTAACTTCATGAAGAAAATCAAGAAAGGAACTGGTAAATACAAGGGAATGTTTCCTCTAATATGTTTTAAGTATTGAAAGATTGGACATTTTGCTTCCAAATGTCCCTATCCCAAACAAGAGGATAGTGATGATGAAGAAGTTTACAACCAGAAAGACGATAAAAGGGATAAATACCAATACAAGAAGAAGATTTACAAGAAAAATAAAAGCCTCTACTCCAAAGAAGACAAAAGTTCCTTAGACATGAGAGAAGATGATGAAGAGATTCTATTTATGGGAATGAAAAATAAGGATGTTGATAATAATGAAACAAATTTTGAAGATGAAGGAGAAGTAAAACTTGAATAAGAACTTATTAGTGCACTTGAAGAACTAAGAAAGTATAAAAAGAAGAATAAATCATTAAGAGAACAACTATTAGAATATGAAAAAGCACAAAAGTCAAGAGAAAGGGAAGTTTCAATGACCATTAAATAAACATGAAAAGTCATCAATGATTTGAAGACTCAACTCCAAGAATCCAAAATAATTGAAGAAGTCATTTTAAAACAACTCAATGATAGGGAACAAGACTGTGAAAATCTAGAGGCTGGAATTATCCTTCTAAAAGGGGAAATTGGAAAAGAAAAGAAGCAATCAAGATTTGAAATCAATTCAAAAATGTTGAATGATATTCTTAATATTCAAAGATCACCAAGCAATAAGACAGGTTTGGGATATGACCAAAAGAAGTTTAACAATGGATCTAACTTTACTTCTAAGGAAATTAACAAAAATCCAAAAAATTATGCAACTGCTCTTCAAAGCTCCTTCATAAAAAAAGAAAGAAAGATAATAACCGATTCAAATCAACAAAAACCTATTATTCCCCCATAAAAGAATGAATACATATGGAACAAAATTATTATAAAAACTCCTCCAAAGAGGTACCAAAATCTCTTCCTTGGCTATTGCTTCTCTTCCAATAATTTTGGACATAAAGCATTACATGGTAGAGATTATGGATATTACAATCATAAAAATGTTCAAAGATATGATTATAAGAACAAAAAGAAGACTAATACTCAAGAGAATAGAAACTATAATTCATTCTCTCCATTACAAGATTACAAAGTTGAATGCCACAATTACAACTATTATGGTCATAAAGCTAGTGACTGTAAACCGTCAAAACGTTCTATAAAAAATTTCAATATCCAAGAAGAAAGGTATAAGAAGATATGGATGAAATATGAAGTACAAAAAAATAAAGATGATGAAGATATTGCACCATAAATTGATGAAGTCAATAATAGAAGAATGATGGGTGAAATTTCTAATAAGGAATGTGAAAATCATAGTTTTTCATATAAAGTGGATCAAGCTCAAAAAAGAAGAATTCCTAAAATAGAATATGACACAAGTGTAGTTATTGATGATGTCATGCAAATCAATAGTTCATTAGGCAATGAAAATAAAATTCAAAAATAATATTCTAAAGAAAATAATGAAGAAGTTTTTGTTACACAAAACAATGATGATGATGATGAATCTTCAATAGCATACCAACCAGAAGAATTGAGTGATAATGATTTTGGAAGTTTTCCAATGCTATTTTGATAATCTTTTAAATTCCCCCTCAACAAAAAATACGAGCAAAATAAAGAAAGGAGGATTCAGGGAAGACTTAATGTTGTTCATGGTAATGACTTCATGAGTATTGAAGAACAGAGGAATGTTACTCTCCGTGTCCCCAGGCTCAGGGAAACCATAAATGTGGCAAATAAAATCAAAATGCCATCATTGTTTGTATATTTAAAACCTGAAGTCAACAAGACAAAGGAAAGGGAAAGGAGTGTGCAATATGCTTTAGAGTACACAATGTTGAAAAGTGTTACAGATGCTACTAAAGTGTGGTATGATCCAGACCCAATAGGTATTCCGAAAAGAAAGAGAAACTTATGAAGATGACTCTTACAACCAGCAACAAAATGTTATTTATAAAAGATCATGGTTTGAGTAGTTACAGGACAACAACAATAATATAAGATCTACTTCTATTTGAGCAGGAATATGAGCATGAGCAAGATTTGAATGTGAAGAAATTAGCTAGGATTGTATGTGCACTGAACCATATCACTATTTGACACACCAAAAATGAAGAGGCTCTTGGGTTATAAATGAGTGAATAGTTGAATACGATAATGGAAAATTAGGGGCAGTTTGGAAACAAATGAAGATAATTATTGAGCAACATTTGTATAATCTCGACACACTCTTAAAGGAAGCTAATGGAAAACATAATTAAAGCATATCTAATGCATCATTGATAGCATCCTTTATACAAGAAGATTATGGATTAACACTCATGGTAGACTAAAACATGTCTCAAATATTTGAGGCATCAATACAATAAAAGATGAAAATTTAATATTGTTTCTAAGGGACGTAAGTTAAAGTTCATTTCTGTAGAGTCAAAGGATCATGGGGGAGTCATATATGTTTAAGTGAAGATGATTTTTTTGTGGAAAAAGTTATTATATTAGTTTATGAGAATGACAGACATGTCCTTATATTTGAAAATAACACAAGATTCATCAGAAAGGGAGCACATAGACAGGGGGGAATCACCTCATGGGGAACGTCACCCAGAGGGAGTAAGGAAACATCCATATTTTTCATTGTTGTCAAAGGGGGAGAATGATTAGTAAAATCCAATTAATATTGAAAAAGGGTTTTACTTTGTTTCCATCAATGCCAAAGGGGGAGAATGTTGGACATGGTACTATGGTTTTATCATTGATATCAAATAAGGCCAATATGATCAATGTTGGACATGGTACTATGGTTTTATCATTGATATCAAATAAGGCCAATATGATCAATGTTGGACATGGTATTATGGTGTTGTAATTGATGTCAAGAAGATCAATATGGTATTTTCATTAAGAAATAATATATATTTGAGATCCTAAGGCTCAAAAGAGATATCATAGTAGGTTGCGCAAAATATAGAGTGCGAGGTGCAGAGGAATCCGATATAAACCTAAAGCTCATGAGAGGTAGCATATTAGGTTGCATAAAATCAAAGCACGCAATGTTAAGACCTTTGGAATGGTCAAAGGAAAGATTAGGAAAAATATTGCCTTATGTTAGTGCTATTGGGATTGAATTCTCAACAAATCAACTCTAGAAAACCTTTAGAACTATGAGGAAACTCTTTTACATTTTGGAGATATGAAAACCATCGATCGCGGACCAAAGGCACAAATCAATGATCATGGTTAAGTTAGAATCCAAGTGTAAAGACACAGGAGTCTTAGAGAAATCAAACCTATGAAGGACATTGATCCTAGGTCAATAAGCTTTGGGAGAAGGTGGATAAATGAGAGTCATCAGATCTAGCTGAGAAATTTCGGCTATAACAATTAACAAGAGGTGTCAGATTTAGTTGAGAAATTTCAGGTATAACCAGAGACGTTAGATCGAACCATTAAATCCTCAACCATTCAATTGGGTTGATGAGTTCTATGGTCATTACACGATGACCATTCTGGGGATAAATGACTTTGAAACAAGTGGAATCCCCGAAGTTTAAAACCACAAAGTAACGCAGGCTACCGATCAAATTCCAACAAAACTTTGTTAAGGTTCAAGACTCCAAAAATTTGCCAGTTTGACTACTATTGAAGATAAGGAAGAGGTACAAATCTATGAAGTGTTGAAGCCCTGAAATCCCAAAAACTGTTAGATCGAGGGAAGAATTCAAGAGTAATGTGAGACATTAGATCAAGTAGTGGAAGGATAGTGTAAGCACTCTGGGGGTGTTGAACAACTTTAGAGCTGTAATATCTTGGAGTCCTAGGGTATGTGAATCACACACAGCATTGATCTAAGATCCCTTTAGGAAATTTATCAACCATTAGATCAAGCAGTGGAAGGATAACATAAGCACTTTAGCAGGTATAAATCCAGGGGAGTTGAATGCCTTTAGAGTTGTAATATCCCAAAATCTCGTAGTGTTGAAGCCCAGAAATAAATAAGGATCCTCCATCTCAACACTTCATTAAGTCATAGCTATTGGATTAAGCTAGTGGAAGGATAGTGTAAAGCGGAGATGTCAACAGACAGTAAGCGGTCTACATTAATTTATGACTACTTTAGCTGGTAAAATTTTGGGTGTTCTAAAAAGTGTAAAGAAGAAAAACAATGAATCATGAAGCGCCAAAATCTTGAGAACCGTAGATCAATATCAAGTAGGATCCTTCCTGACCATTCGATCAAGCAGTCGGAGGAAAAAATAAGCGAGAATGTTAACTGACAACCACCGGTGACATACACTTTATCACCACATCGACAGGTCAAACTCTTGGAGAGTTAGAATATTGTAAAGGGAAAATAACCTGAAGGTCAAAGTCTGAGGGACTTGGTTCAAGCGTCAGTCACATGATAAGGTAGATTTGATTAGGGGTGCAAAGGGCCTAGAAGTAAATAATCCCACAAACATTTGAATAAGGTCCTATGTAGAAGAATAAGTGAGGAAAGAGAAAGTGCTAAAGGAACAACACTTAGAGTGGATAAGCTCGTGGTTCCGAGCTCGCAGTCACAAGGAAAGTGGATTGAAGGAAGCGCCTGTGCAGAATTCGAATTATGCACCAGTTTAAAGGGCATGTGGAATAATTTGACAAGATTGGCACATAACCATTACATTGCTGCTACAAGATTCATCTTACACATGAAGGGATAAAATACAAAGGATTTGAAGTCCTTAAGTTAAATAAACTATTATCGACATTATTTTTAAATTTAAAAGAAGAGGTGCAATGGTTCATTTTCAAAAGACGCAATGGTTCAAATTCATGCCTATTTGGAATACTATATAAACAAAAAAGTGCATTGGAATGAAGTTGTCTCTGTGGTCTACATCAGAGGATCAAAAGAAGAAATAGAGTCCGGGAAAGAACGTTGAATACATTCATGAAGTAAATGTGGAAGGGAGGAGCAAGGGAGGATTGGTGTCCTCTACATATTGAATTCTGAGACAAGGGAGTTGGTGCTTCCTAGAGTTTGTACTCTAAAACAAGGGAGTTGGTGCTCTAAAATAGGGGATTGGTGTCTCCTTGAGTTGGTTCTCAGAAAAAGAGAGATTGGTGTCTCTCACACGATTATAACTTGTATTCTTCATAATTGTTATATTACATTTTTGTATTCAATACATGCTTGTTGATCAATTGTTGTGATTAATTAATCTGATAATTAATAATTGGATATAATTTTGAAAAAGAAGCAATACTGATTCACCCCCCCTCCTAGTATTGGCCAATATTTCAACAATTTCAACCTTATATTATAATTCACATTGATTCACCCTCTCTACTATATTCCCCATATTTTCATGAGGGATGTTAACTTGGTCTCAAAACTACCAGAGCATATTTCTATCCTACAAAATCACTTTTCTCGTCATTTCTTGTAGTATACCTAGGGAGGTAATATTGGATACCTCCCTAGGTACCCCATATTACCTCCCTAGATATACTACCTAGGGAGGAAGGTAATATGGGGTACATAGGGGGGTATCCAATGGGGATGTGGTTATGTATTATTAGTGGAACTCATTCAATACATGAGAATGTTGTTATGTATTATTAGTGGAAGTCATTCAATGTAAGGTGGACTATGTCCATTGTATTAAATAAGGCCCACTATGGTAGTTAGATATAATAAATGTGGGAAGACTCTTTAGAAGGTTCCTAGGAGATAGAGAGAGATATATAAATAAGTGTAGGAAATGTAATGATGCATAGTGAAGAATATTGTGAATGTATCAATCATTTCTTGAGGAGTGCATTCCTTCCATAAGGAATAATATATGGTGTTGCCCTACCTCAATGGTTTTCTCTATTTCTTGTGTTCAGTATTTGGTGAATGGTTTGGATTATTCTTGTAGATGTTGTGGGTTTATTTTGAGATTTATCTTCAGACCTATTCAAGTACTTAACATTTCTCCAATTCCATTGTAACATTGTGTTATGTAGAGTCTTTTTGAATTCAAGTTTGGCTCAACTATCCATGTCATGTTCACACTCCGAATGGGTATTTAAAATAAATAGGTGATCCTTGGTAATCCATGTGCCATTAAAAGTTGGTCATTTAGATAGGTTAGGTTTACACCTATCCATGTCTTGTTCAACCTCCAAATGGGTATTCAAAATAAATAGGTGGTCCTTGATGATATCCGTGCCAACTTTTAGCTGGTCCTTCATAATCTCCGTGGCATCAAAAGTTGGCATTTTAGATAGGTTAGGTTTACACCTACCCTAGTATATCATCCATAGTTGTTGTTTTGCGTAGAATATATCCTTATACAATTCTAAAAACATGGAATAATAATCGTTTTCTCGCTTCTTCTTCAATGTCTTTGGAGATTCGCTAAACGTTTTTGGATGCATCCTTTGGAGATTTAGATTTAATGTCCACATTCTCCTTTCCAACCCTGTGAGATTAATCTTTAGTCTTGTTCAAGGGAGTCTGGTTACCAATCACCTCATTTGGAGTAACCTTAAGATCCAAGCCCCTCTTCTTGTGAGCCATAATACATACAATAGTCTCCCAGTCCACTATTATACTTGCCCCCCAAAACATCGTTAAGATTTTCCAGTGGTATTCTTTTTCGCTTTGAAATGTGTTTGAACTAATAATTCCAATTTAACTATTTGAGCTTAAAATTAATTCAACCTGCAACATCTTCCCCTTAACATTGAGTCTAACTCTCACCATTTTTAACACAAAATAAACAAACATATGAAATCAACAACTTTACAACTTTTCTCTAATTTTGGTTAACAAATACTAATCAATGAAGGAAAATACAACATATCACTCTCCAAAACATATAATAGCTAACTACTTATCTCAAAGTAACGCCAATGAAATCATCCATGAACACCAAAAATTACATGGGAAACAACTCGCAAATGAGAGGACAACCCACGAACTAAGTAGAAAGAACAACTTTATTATCAAGTTGTAAAGAAATGATTAGATTACGAGAAAATTACAAAACGTCCCTTAACATGCATAACATTTATTATAAAATTACTAGTTTAAAAAATAAAACTTTCCTTAATAAACAAAATATTTATTACAAAAATTTAGTTCAAAAATAAAATAAAAATACCTTAATAAACATAATATTTGTTACAAAATTAATGGTTCTAAAATTACAAATTTTCCTTAATAAACTCAATATTTATTACAAAACTGAAATGTTATTTAAAAACTGAAATATATTCACACTTAACAAAGTTATACTTCCATGTAACCTCACACCTAAATACAACCATATCTAATAAGTGGAATTTACATATCAATGAATGAAATTTCACCTCAATATTTCAATATTTCCATACCCGTGGCCCAAATACATCCTTATAATCTACGTTGCAAAGAAGACCCAAATATAACTATTTTTGGTAAATAGAATCTACATTGCAAAGAATTAACATTCACTAATAAAAATATACAATACAAATGGATTTGACATAGAGTTGAACTAAGAATTAATGCACTTCAATGCCACAAAATCTACTATAAGTATAGATTAACTTAGATGTATTTTAACTCCCGATCCATTAAGAATTAAAAAGAATGAAAACTTAAGATCTATTAAGAATTAAAAGAGATCAAATACCTTTAAGTGCAACTAAGTTCTTCAAGTTTAGTTATTTACAAAAAGTTTGCATCTGAAGAGATTTCATCCTTCTTAATACTTGGTAGATCCAGAGTAGATCTTTATTTTTTGGAAATTGATGTTATATTTATTTTTGTCTTTATTAATTAATTATTTGAACCCACACACACACACATATATATTGCAACATCTAGATATCATATTGAAGTGTAAAACACCTTATATCAATGATCAATTTTTTTTTTCAACCAACATGTGTCACCATTACCCACTTTTCTTTTAAGTTACAACATCTATCACAAAGCAATAATAGCCATAATCCAAATGTTCTATTAAATGACTTTTTTAGGTGATTTTTTTTAGAGAACATTTGCTTGAAATCTCACAAGAAATTGTTGTATTAGCAGATTTGAGTAATTATTTATGTATGTCCCAAGGGTTTTTCATCATACTGAATTCATTTCTGTATTCAAAAACAAAATTTAAACAACAACAATAATGATTTCCTGCAACTTTATGTCATAAGATTTCAGCTAAAAAAAAAACATTTCATAGAACAATTAGACAACCCGTAATAAATGTAACAACCCCTCTTCGTTACGACTACAAGCAAACAACAATGCAAATTTTTTTTTTTCATGTTTGGAAGAAAGGTGATAAAAATGACAGTTAACCACACCAATGACGACAAATGCAAGCACACATTTTAGGCAAACGGGAAACTATGACTCCACTCACTAACACAAGGGCAACTGGGTGAATCAAGCGTAGAACAACAGGGAGGAACGACTACCCGCCTGACACAACACGACCACGCCTACATGCTAAGGGACAACATCCCCATCCCGATGCAACATCCAAACAACAAGGACTAGAACCTCTAGGCGCACGAACCCAATTCTTGAAGGAATTCAACCCGTGCACCATAAAGCAACTAGCAATGTTTGACAACACTCACACAGAACTCATCGACTCCAACCAAGTTCTCGCTCGCCGCTATCCCATAGGGCGTGCCATGATCCTGTCATTAGGAATCATGTCATACCCAGGTGATAGATGCGTCAATAACCTTGGCACAACATAAGCTATCCAGACCGAGGACTCTAGAAAAACTGATGCGCTAGGAACCAAATACCGATAAGAGAAACCACACCCATACCCCAACAACAGGTCGACGAAACGCCAAAGGAAGAAGACAAGGGATGACGCAAGCCAATACACAACATCATCCACGACCCAACCAATCACCCATTCTAAACCTATAACAACCCTGGTTAAATAGATGCATAGGGATTATTAAGTAAAATTAATTAGATAATTAATTGTCCTAATATGGTTTTAGTTAAACAAT
Source organism: Picea glauca (assembly GCA_000966675.3). Classification (NCBI taxonomy): domain Eukaryota; kingdom Viridiplantae; phylum Streptophyta; class Pinopsida; order Pinales; family Pinaceae; genus Picea; species Picea glauca. The sequence continues at coordinate 83,115 of JZKD02S1614674.1, read as the reverse complement.
GATTAGTATTAATAATATTAATAAATTAATTAATTGTTTATAACTTTTGATTCATTAATTAATTACATATCACATTCAATGACATGGGTAATAAATTAAGAGGATTAATAACTTTAATTTAATCCTTTTGAAACTTACGGATGACAGGTTAAGGATAAGATAATAAAGGAGGGGATAAGGTAATAAAGGAGGGGATAAGATAATAAAGGAGGGGATAAGGTAATTAATGGAGGGGAGGAGAGTCGGTGAAGGGAGAGATATGATGGGGAAGAGTCCTACAGGAGAGGGGATTATGATTTTGGGGGGAAGGAAGCATTTTGGAGGAGGGAATGGATTTCTGTTTGGCATATTTTTCTGGTGTGGGGAGTTTGATATTTGGAGTTTTTGTGAATCATTGCAGGGGGCACCGGGTTGTTGGGGGTTTTGGGCACGGGGGTCAGGATTCCTTACGGTATCCTAGAGCTAGGGAGCCAGACAGGCTGCTTCTAGATGGCTGGGTGGTTAGTCGGTTTGGGTTGGGTTTGGTCAAGCAACAGGCTGGGTAAGGCAACAGAGAGGACAACCACATCAACCGGAGTTAGCATTAGAAAGAGGTATTTTATTTATGAATTTGTTGAGTTATGCGATGATTATGTAAATTATTTTCATGTTGTAAATAAAATTTAAATTCTGCTGACTATTATATGCTTATATGATGGTTAATGAATTAATTATGCAATGAGAAAGGAATTTCATGTTTAATTGTATGAATTTTTGGGTTTAATTAAGTTAGGTCACTACACATGGTATGAGAGCCTTAGTTTGAAATCTGGGCTTGAGGGCCAAGCTCCAGCTCCAGCTCCAGCCCGACCTAACCTGCAAGCTAAGTGATAGATGAAGGAAAACATAGTTGTACTAAGAATATGGCAACCACATAACATATACATGACTCAGTGCACCCTACACTATCTAGATCAAGAACAAAACAACAAACAAGTTCTAAGAGCATACTAGCTCTTGACAAACAACAATACTTTAGATATTCTGTCAGTTGAGTAAGACCCTGTACAAATGTTAGGGGAACCAAGATTACTCTGTATTCCTCGATCAAGGATTAGAATAGAAATCTAATATAGATTAGAGAAAGCCTTCAACTTTTTATCAGCACATCCTCACTCATGAAAATACAAAGGTAAATAATAGAGAAAGCAAAAGAAGTTAGAAGACAATTACATTCAATAA
>JZKD02S1614674.1:46949-61380 GCA_000966675.3 Picea glauca | reverse complement strand
TATAGGGTCTTATCTATAGGTTTCCTCTTCTTTATGACCTCCAATAGATAATAATGAAAGGGAATTTTTGGTGAACAATAATGAATAAACCCAATCTATTCCAACAGTGCAAGAGAAGAACCAAACTTTAGAACACAAAGAATACAAAATGGAGGTCTAGGAGACCCGCAAACCCTTTTTGAAGCGTCGTTATTATAGAAAACTTGTCGCAACATCCGTCAAATGCAACATATTTATAGATTTTGTAACGTCACAATTTCGACGTAAAAAAGTCCTAAGTGACCGTTGGTATTTTGACTTTGTGAACATACTAAGGTGACCGTTGGAGGGGAAAACCTAGTTTCGCAAATGTCGCAATTGTGACATACATTTTCACAAACGTGGCAAGAGAAACGTTCTAGTGGAAAATGTGGAAAGAGATACGTTAACGTGGCAATTGCGACATACATCTTCACAAACGTGGCAAGAGTGACATTCCAGTGGAAAACGTGGCAAGAGAGACGTTCCAGTGGAAAACGTGGAAAGAGCGACGTTAACGTGGCAAGACCGATGTTAACATGGCAATTGCGACATACATCTTCACAAACGTGGCAAGAGTAACGTTCCAGTGGAAAACGTGGCAAGAATGACGTTCCAGTGGAAAACGTGGCAAGAGCGACGTTAACGTGGCAAGACCGATGTTAACATGGCAATTGCGACATACATCTTCACAAACGTGGAAAGAGTGACGTTAACATGGTAAGACCGATGTTAACGTGGAAATTGCAACATACATCTTCACAAATGTGGCAAGAGTGACGTTCTAGTGGAAAACGTGGCAAGAGTGACGTTCCAGTGGAAAACGTGGCAAGAGCAACGTTAACGTGGCAAGACCGACGTTAACGTGGCAATTGCGACATACATATTCACAAACGTGGCAAGAGTGACGTTCCAGTGGAAAACGTGGAAAGAGCGATGTTCCAGTGGAATACGTGGCAAGAACGACGTTATCGGGCAACATGAACTTTTTTTTTTTAAATTTCCACTATTTTGCGACAATATGCACAATTTTGTCCATAACGCCGCAAATAAAACGTCAGAATTTTTACAATATGTAGTAGTGATAGAAATGTGTGAGTTTGTGTTATAGACTAATATGCAGGTTATGGGCTATGAAATAAGGGATAATGATGATGAAAGTGGATGTCATGACCACTAGCTGAGAAACTTTATGGTATGAATCTTTTCATGTGAAATTATATTGGTTTGGATGCATTGCTATGATATGTGAACCAATGCAGGATTTCAAGTGATGAGACTGCCCAAAACCGAATAAACGAAGACAAAACTCCCAACAACACGGTGCCACTGTATATTCCATTGTAGGGTGTGGACCCTATTTATGATTAGGAGGGGTGGAGGCATTTCCCACCGTGTATCCTCCGAAACCTGAAGTCATGGGAGGACAGTGTTAGGTCATGCTCCCATAGACGTGTGATGATGACTATCAGTTTTCTGCTGGGGAAGCTTGGTCAAGATAACGACACTTTTGCTTACGGGTTATATTTGGAGTTAGGTCAATATAGTTGACGCTCCAAAATAGTCTAGCGGAGGAAGGATAGGAATGAAGATGGAAGTAAGTTAGGGAGGAAGGATGAGTAGAAATAGTTGAGAAAGTATGGAGATTTGTCTGATGGTGGAATTTAATGTTTTTCCCTTCTAAAAAAAGAAAAGAAAATGTGTATATATGAATATTCATAATTATGTAATTAAACCACAGTTGCCTAAATAAAATTGTTGAACTAGATAATTGTAATTAAAGGATTTCGTAAACATTTGATTGGTTTATTGTATTTTATAAAAGAATAGTCTTGTTGATTGGATTAGATGCATACATAAAATACTATAAGGGTGATAGTTATTGATTATTAGTACATGCACGAGACTTGTATGTACTAGCTACACATGCATTTCTTGTACATGTACACTAGTATGTATGAGTTTTCTTGGCTTACTTACTAATAGTGTCTCTTAATTGTCATCAATGTGTGAACGATGTTTCTTTTCCTTTGTATCATGAGATACCTTAACTTTAGGAAGAAGTTTCTCGAAGGGTGGGTGTATGTAACAACCTTGGTTAAATAGATGAATAGGAATTATTAAGTAAAATTAATTAGATAATTAATTGTCCTAATATGGTTTTAGTTAAACAATGATTAGTATTAATAATATTATTTATTTATTTATTTATTTATTAAGTGTTTATAACTTTTGATTGATTGATTAATTAATTAATTAATTAATTACATATCACATTCAATGACATGGGTAATAAATTAAGGGGCTTAATAACTTTAATTTAATCCTTTTGAAACTTATGTATGACAGGTTAAGGATAAGATAATAAAGGAGGGGATAAGGTAATTAATGGAGGGGAGGAGAGTCGGTGAAGGGAGAGATATGACGGGGAAGAGTCCTATGAGAGAGGGGATTATGATTTTGGTGGGAAGGAATCATTTTGGAGGAGGGACTGGATTTCTGTTTGGCATATTTTTCTGGTGTGGGGAGTTTGATATCTCGATTTTTTGTAAATCATTGCAGGGGGCACCGAGTATATGGGGGTTTTGGGCACGAGGTCTAGGATTCCTTACAGTATCCTGGAGCTAGGGAGCCAGACAGGCTGCTCCTAGCTAGCTGGGTGGTTAGTCGGTTTGGGCAGGGTTTGGTCAAGCAACAGGTTGGGCAAGTCAATAGAGAGGACAACCATATCAGCGGGAGTTAGCATAAAAAATAGGTATTTTATTTATGAATTTGCTGAGTTATGTGATGATTATGTAAATTATTTTCATGCAGTAAATAAAATTTAAATTATGTTGAATATTATATGCTTATATGATGGTTAATGAATTACCTATGCAATGAGAAAGGAATTTCATGTTTAATTGTATGAATTTTTGGGTTTAATTAAGTTAGGTTACTACAAAACCAGTCAATGAATACAATCTATTTTAACATGGGTTCCATTCTAAACGGGGCACGTCAAAGTTACCATTAGTCAATAATACACCCGCTAATTTAATGTTAATACAATCAATCTTGCAAGTCTAAGTAACCAATATTTAAACTATAAATATAAATACCATCTAACCTCCATTATAATCAATTTAGCAAGTCTAAAATTGGCAATCTAATCTTTACTCACCAACCTAATTTTAATCATTAATACAACCTACTCGGGCAATTCTACATTAATCCAAAATCTCCATCCAACTATCCATTAAGTTGAATACCAATATTAACAAGCTTAATGTAGGATGCTACAATTATAGCACCGATGAACAATTTAATCTCAGCATGTAGTCTAGCTATAGTGACCAAACCAATAATACTAGTTGTCTATTATCATTGGAAAGGAAACTACTAACTACTAACATCGATGTCGCAATATAAGAAGGCAATTAACATAGTAGTTACCTAACGATTAAATTAGCAATAACAAGGCCATTTACATGACTGTTATCATAACAAGTAATAAAGAAATAACAAGGCGATTAACATGTTGATTAACATAACAATTAATATAACAGTAACAAGGCAATTACATGACTGTTAACATAACAATTAATAGCTCAATAACAAGGCAATTTCATACTGTTTAAACATTTAACTCGTTGCGACGATTAATCAAAAAGAAGGAATCTGGTGATCATTAAATCATGGTAGCAAATAACATGGCAATTAATAAGGAAATAATACAGATTTTATCATTGCAACTAAGATGGTAATTAATAGTAAAACACAGGCAACATTTAAGGTAAAATGGTGTCCAATCCATCAACCACAATCAACCATTTAAAGGGGGAAAACGTGGTCACACCAGCAACAAAACACAGTCTCAGTTAATGGTGAATCATTGTGCCATACCTCAACAAGCATAGGCTACCAATTAATGGAGAATCATGGGTATTTAACAACAAATCAGTCCATCGTTTGAAAGCAAAAACATGGGCAGTTAAAACTGCAATCTCAATGTCATTTGGAAGAAAAAACATGGGCATTTAAAACAACAAACTCAGTCTCATTTGCAAGAAAAAACATGGGCATTTTAAACGACAATCTCTGTCTCATTTGAAAGAAAAAACGTGGGCATTTTAAATGACAATCTCTATCTCATTGGAAGAAAAATCATGGGCATATAAAACAATAAACGCAATCTCATCTGAAAGAAAAAAGATGTGGGAATTTTAAACGACAATCTCTGGCAACTTTTAAAAGAAAAAACATTTTTCCATTTGCAGGATACTAATACAAAATGCATACATGAATCATTTCATTTTTCCATTGCTAGAATACCAATACAAAATGCAGACATGAATCAATTCGTTTTTCCATTGCTAGTATACCAATACAAAATGCAGACATGAGTCAATTCATTTTTTTCATTGACAGAATACCAATACAAAATGCAGACAATAGTAAGAGAACCAAAAGGATCCAACCATCCAAGGACAACAACGGAGGTAGACGGCTGATAGGTTCGTCCTTCACTCATCAACCTCGCACAGAAAATAAGGGAATTGATATCCATAGGTTTATTAACATCAAGGCGATGACTATAGATCAGGCTCCTAGCCGACTGCTCAGGAGAGGACTGGTGAGCTAGGAACGAAGAAAAAGAACCACAAGGGTCACAATCAAAACACCACAAGGTGGTCAAGACATGCGGGGAAATGAAATCCATGGGAGTCAATCAATCATCGAGCTAGGCTAAGAAACATTTCAGTCAACAATCTAGACAAATATTTCACTTACCCAATTAAAAATTTATATCCAAGCATAAATCCTACAACAATCTTCCATACAAAAATGAAGAGAGCGTACATTTGCCTGATCACCCGCTCTGAGTGGACATCCCACGCGCTTCGTGCAACTCCCGCTTGCCGAGTGGAGAGACTTCACCGATACCTCCCAACCAATGCTAGGGGTACTCTTCTTCCCCCTTAGCCCCCCGAGCCGCAAAGGGGCCACACACGTCGACCAAAGATTCAGCTAAATCCCAGCTTGCCTTGCAAGGTTGAGCTACCACTCCTCACCAAGATGGGTATCCCAACTCCCACAAGCTAAGTCAGTCAAGTAGAGATTTATGCAGCGTAACATTACACAAACAGAGGAAGATCCTTCATCCTTCTTATCCCTTCATTTTATAGAGTTTCGAGGTTCCTTTCTTTCAAAAACTCTCATTTAATTAAAATTTTAAAAATTAATTCCTAAAAATTCCTCCCCGTACAAGTGTCACCCATCCCCTTCATTCCTCCACAAATTAATTTCTTTAATTAATTAATTTCCCTTATTTCCCTCACCCACCTAAAGTCTCTCCTAGAATCGTTCCTATGTGTCCACAAATCCTCTTACAGGTTTTAATGACTTTCCCCATTATCAATTTGCTAGTTCAATTTTAAATTAGAAACCTCTTAATGGTAGATACCTTACTAAGTTTGACTTTCTTCTTTTTCTCTTGGGTTTCCCTTTTCTTCTCATGTTTACCTCTTTTCCTAGTTTCCTAAATATTTTAGATGTCCTTCTTTCCCTTTTTCATTAGGACTCAAATTGGAAGGTGTAAAAATTAACTCCATTTTTCCTTTTTCCCTTCTAAATTTTAAATTATCTAAAATAATAAAACAATTATTCCCCTTTTTTAATTTTCACCCTAACAGATCTTTATGAATTTTTTAAATTGCATACCCCCTTCTTGTTACAAGATTTTATGAAGAGTATAATTATTATTTATGTTGTTTTTATTTTTTATTTATTTTTTTAAATAGATAGATAAAATTTTACCACTAGCATACTTTAGACTTAGACCTTAAATTTTCGTGTTGGGTGACATTTTATTAGGGATATTTTTTTTATTTTTTTTAATTCTTAACACGTTATTCATCCTAAGGCCATCTAGGTTCATTCATTTATCATCAAAAACATGACATGCCCTTCAGGATGCTCTAGGTGCTCCAAGGGTGCCACTCACCTTAATCTGTTTCCCTTGCACGACGTTCCCTTCAAGATGCACTACGTGCTCCAAGTGTGCCACTTGCCTCCTTCCATTTTTCTTGCACGATGTGCCCTTTAGGATGCACCACGTGCTCCAAGGGTACCACTCGCCTCTTGAATGACTTGGTAGACATGAAAAACCCCTGGAGTTAATACTCCACTAGGTGAACTTGTGGGAGACTAAGGGCCTCTAAGGAATAAGCCCCTCGCCTTATTTTGCGCCCCTTAGAATCATCGTGAACAACTGTCGCAGTCTCCCCTCACAACATCGTGGGTCCTCTCAAACTATTAAAATGTTAACCTACAGTTAGAGCCACATCGAGAGTGCTAGTAGGCTATGGGAGGGTTGTTGTCCACACCTCTCTCTCAACATATCTGGTAGTCATGCATGACACCTTTACTCCACATGTGAGTCTAGTCGACAAGCTATCATCAGCCTGCATAATCAACAAATTATGTCAAAATATATCCATATCATATCATCTAATCAGATGCACTAATATCACAGTAAAATAATAAAACCCCTATGGTACACTCCCTGACTCGATCCAGAGTCCAAGGGGTTCCATTGATGCCTCTGCATCCTCGAGGTCCAAAATCTTGCACACTTTGTAAAACCGAGTCAATAGCACCTATCTATGTCAATGCAATAAAACAACATGTCATCAACCCATAATGCCTCATAATCAAAATAAATGTTCTAATAACATAAAATCCGGATCACTTGAAAGCACATGTCCTCAAAGAATAAGTTTTCTCAGTGTGCAAGAGCAGGATGTTACATACAACCCCTCTTGGTCTAAAATTCATCCCAAATTTTCGCAGTATAAATGCCGAAATAAAGTGTATCACAATATCATAAGTCTATCTATCAAACAAAAATAGAAACTACTGGCGCATATCATATGCGTCCTCCTAGGTCGCCGAGTGAGGACTATAGTTGTCCCACTGGACCTTGGCCTACTGTATCGTTCGATGTCGTAGCTGTCGAATGTGATGATCCAATATGCGGATCGGCTCAGCTGTGACTACCCCCTCTTCCGATACCTGCAAGGAACTCATGTCAATAACATGTGTAGGATGACTAATATAATGTCTCAAAACAGATACATGAAAAACATCATGCATATGCCTCAAAGAATCAGGAAAGGCTAGTCAATAGGCCACGGGCCCCTTTCTCTCGACAATCTTGAAAGATCCTATGAACCTAGGAGAGAGTTTATCTCCCTTTCCAAACTTGATCGAACTCTTATGCGGTTTAACCCGCAAGAATACTCGATCATTGACCTTGTAACTACAGTTGACACAGTGCGCATCGACATAACTCTTTTTTCGATCCTACGCTTCTTTAATGCTTTGTATTTTTTTTTCATTTTCTCTTGTATTTCTTGGATCGCCTCTAGTCCCACCAGAACCCTATCCTCAAGACGATCCCAACTCAAAGGCATCTAACACAGTTTCCCATAAAGAAACTTGAAAGGCGTCATCCTAATGGTGCTTTGGTAACTGTTGTTGTAAGCGCACTCAACCAGTGGCAATCATTATTCCCAAAACTTTCGTTGGTCCATCACATACATGCACAACATGTCCTCCAAGGTCTGTTTCATTCGTTTGGTCTGCCCATCAGTCTCCGGGTGATACATAGTACTGAAGTTAAGTTGGGTTCACAATGCCTCTTGGAAACTCATCCAAAATCATCTGGTAAACACCGATCCTCAATCGGATATAATCCTCTTAGTCACACCATGCAGCCTCACAATATCGCTAACAAAAACTCTAGCTATGTCAGGTGCCTGATACGTTGTACACACAGGAATAAAGTGAGCACTTTTCGTCAGAGTGTCTACTACTACGAAAATCGAGTCATGTCTCCTTGTTGTCAATGACAATCCGACAATAAAATCCATCGAAATAACCTCCCATTTCAATTCCGGAATAGTGTGTGGCTGTAGTAATCCTGTTGGGTGTCTATGTTCAGCCTTTACTTGTCGAGATTCTAGACATTTGGCCACATAGTTGACTATGTCTGCCTTCATTCCCTTCCAGAAGAATAAGGGTTTAAGGTCTACCCTCTTCTTCGTGACTCCTGAGTGAGCCATGTAAACTGCTCTATGAGCCTCACTTAGGATCAACATCCTCAACTCGTCGTTCGGTGGTACGTAAATCCAATTTTTAAACCTCAATAAACCATCACTATAGAACGAAAATCCTTCAAATCTTGGTACCATCTTTGTGTTTTGTCCGATAAAACCCTCGACCTCTTTGTACCAGTCATCATCACGTTGTAAAGTTAGAATCTTCTCACGTAGATTCGTCTAAAGAGGCAGCACCGAAAAGATGTGTGGTCTTTGAATCAATGCATCTGCCACTCAGTTCACTGTTCCTTTTATGTAAGTAATCTCGAAGTTGTACTCGCTAAGCAATTTCGACCAACGTCGTTGTCGCGCGTTCAGGTCGCTTTGCGTAAAGATGTGTTGTTGTCCACAGTGGTCAGTCTTTAGTTCAAATTTTCGTCCAACAAGGTAGTTTCTCCAAACCTTCAAGGCATATATGATGGATAACAACTCCAAATCGTGCATCGCGTAGTTCTCCTCATCCCTTCTCAGTTTCCTTGACATGTAAGCGATCACTCATTCATTTTGCATCAAGAATCTGCCTAAGCCTTCCTTGTATGTGTCAGTGTGTACCAAGAAGTCTGCATCCATGGCAGGGACCTTTAGTATCAGTGTTGTTGTCAACAACTCCTTGAGCCTCCAAAATGCTTCCATGCATTTCTCAGTCCAAACAAACTTCTTGTTTTTCTTCTGCAATTTTGTGATCGCATTTTCTATCTTCAAAAATCCCTCGATGAACCATCGATAGTATCTTTCTAAACCCATGAAGCTATGCACTTCTGGGACATTCATTGGTGCAAGCCATTCCATAATAGCCTCGACCTTTGTAGGATCCATGACAATGCCTTCGTCGGAGATGACATTCCTTAAGTAGTGAAACTCCAATTGATAAAATGAGCATTTGGACAACTTCCCATACAATTTGTGCTTTCGCAGACACTGTAGTACCAAGCGCAAGTGCTCTTCATGCTCCTTCGTCGTCTGAGAGTAAATCAAAATATTGTCAATGAATACTTGGATGAACTTGTCCAAGTAATCATGGAACACCCAGTTCATCAAACTCTTAAATACCCTGGGGGCGTTTGTCAGTCCAAACAGTAAAACAGTAAACTCGTAATGTCCTAACCTCGTCTTAAAGGCGGTCTTAGGGACATCATCTTCCTTAATTCGTAACTGGTGATATCCTGATCGCAAGTCAATCTTTGAGAACACCTTCGTGCCCTTCATTTGATCGAACAAATCATCAATCCTTGGAAACGGATACTGATTCTTGATCATTTCCTTGTTCAACTGACGGTAGTCAATGCAGAGCCTCCATGACCCATCCTTCTTTCGTATGAAAATAACAGGCGCACTCGACGGTGACACACTTGGACGTATCAGTCCTAGGTCCAACAATTCTTTTAGTTGCATTCTCAACTCTTATAACTCCGGGGTTGAAATCCGATAAGGCATTCTAGTTATCGGCTTAGTCCCAGGTTTTAGGTCTATAGTAAACTCCAATTCCCTCTCCGGTGGCATCCCAGGTAACTATCCCAGAAAGACGTCTGCAAACTCTCTCACCATTGGAAGGTGTTCTAGACCTTCCACTACTCCCTTCTCATTTAACGCAAGGATCTCATAAATATTACACCCCTTGTGCATGCTCTTCCATAGTTGCAATGAAGAGATGAACCTCAGGGAAACTCCTTGGCTCCGACCTACAATCACTCATCTTTGTCCCTCATCATCGAACAAGCTCAACCATTTTGTCTTACAATTGAGTATCGCCTCATGCGATTCCAACCAGTCCATACCAATCATGATGTCATAATATCCTAAGATCGTGAAGTATAGGTTGGACCTGGTGCAAACTCTCACGGGTTAAGGGTACAACCCATAACCTTTCCTCCAACCTTTTGTTTGGCTCTCGAAGCCATCTCTACGAAGATAAAATCATCATGTTTGACTTCCTTTACCTTAATCCTTTTTAGTCCTGCACCCAAAATGAAACTCTCGGTAGCACCAGGATCTATCAAAATACGAAGTGTCTGGTCAACAACGACACTCGACGTCTCGAGAACGGTCGACTGGTGATTTTCCTGGTAGTTATTCACTACTGCATAAATCTTATGGGCCTTTCCCATATCTCCCACAGTAGTGGGTCCAGCTGCTCCAGATGCTCTAGTACTCTCCACAGGGTATTCGCATTGGTAGTGTGGCTCCCCACACATCCAACACCCCTTCCTTGGCCCAATAGTCCTGGTACCTGAAGTAGAAGATGACAGCTCACCAGCCTGGAATCCTGGTATGTTCTACTGAACATGCCTAAACTGTTGTTGTTGCGGTCGACGTTGTTGTTGTTGTCGTGGTCCCCAATAAGGTGTCTGCTACTGAGGCATCGATCACCGAGATGTAGTGAAGGTGGATCCCTTCTAGAAGCCACGATATCTTGGGATATGTCTCACTGGTGTTTGATGCTGCTATGCACCAGATGACCCCTGCCCTGCTTGTCTCACTGGAGTCCTGGTCTAACCCCCGCTGACAAGATCCTTCTCTGCTATGAGGGCCTTCCAAACAACATCATGCAAGGTTTGAGGCATCAAGATCCTAACCTTTGCACATATGCTGCCATTAAGGCCGAACACGAACCTGTATACCTTAAGTTTCTCAGTGTTAAGATGCGGAGCATACTGGAGCAACTCCATAAAACGAGCCTCATACTCGAGAACCATACGAATACCTCATCGCAAGGTGTCGAACTCATTGAGATGACTCTCAACGAATTCCTTAGAAACATACCTCTCCTCGAACCGTCCCTCAAGCAGTTCCCATGACACATCGTCGAAGGCTATGTTCAAAAGGGGTAGGAGATTCTTTTTCCATAAAAGAGCACTGTCCTTCAGTCAAAAGACCACCATGTGGACCTTCATACTGGAGGTCGTAAATGGGAAGTGTGAAGAACATGCCTTTCTCTACAACTATGATTCGACAAAACCACCATCCGTGACACTCATGGGCACTAGAACTCATCTCTCTCTAGATCTCGGAGGATGCTAATGGTACTAGCTATTGCGCATTGTGGATCCTCAGGGGCGACCTCTAAATGAGATATCCATGAGGACATGTTAAGTTTTTTACTTAACGCAAGGGTTAATACTCAGGGGTTTACTGCAGTGGAAAGCGCAATCCACAGTCGCAGGGTTGAACCCGCTCCAATACCATATGTAATGACCCCTCTTTGTTACAACTACAAGGAAACAACAGTGCAATTTTTTTTTTTTTTTTTTTTAGAAGAAAGGTGACGACAATGACAGCTAACCACACCACCGACAATGAACACAAGCACACATTCCAGGAAAACAGGCAACTATGACTCCACTCACTAACATAAGGGAAACTGGGTGAATCAAGCGTAGAACAATAAGGAGGAACGACTAACCGCCAAACACAACACGACCACGCCTACAAGCTAAGGGACAACATCCCCATCTCGACGAAACATCCAAACAACAGGGACTAGAACTTCCAGGTGCATGAACCCAATGCTTGAAGGCATTCACCCCATGCACCATAAAACAACTAGCAATGCTTGACAACACTCACACAGAACGCACCAACTCCGGCCAAGTTCTCACTCACCGCTATCCCATAGGGCGTGCCATGATCCTGTTATTAGGAATCAGGTCGTACCCAGGTGATAGACGCGTCAATAACCTTGGCACAACATAAGCTATCCAGACTGAGGACTCTAGATAAACTAATGTGCTAGGAACTGAATACCAATAAGAAAAACCACACCCATACCCCAACAATAGGTCGACGAAACGCCAGAGGAAGAAGACAAGGGATGACACAAGCCAATACACGACATCGTCCCCAAACCAACCAATCACACAGTCTAAACCAGTCAATGAATACAATCTATTTTAACATGTGTTCCATTCTCAACGGGGCATGCCAAAGTTACCATTAGTCAATAATGCACCCGCTAATTTAACGTTAATAAAATCAATCTTGCAAGTCTAAGTAAGAAATATTTAAACTATAACTATAAATACCATCTAACCTCCATTATAATAAATTTGGCAAGTCTAAAATTGACAATTTAGTCTTTACTCACCAACCTAATTTTAATCATTAATACAACCTAATCGGACAATTCTACATTAATCCAAAATCTCCATCCAACTATCCATTAACTTGAATAACAATATTAACAAGCTTAATGTAGGATGCTACTATTATAACACCTATGAACAATTTAATCTCAACATGTAGTCTAGCTATACTGACTGAACCAATAATACCAGCTGTCTATTATCATTGAGAAGGAAACTGCTAACTACTAACATTGTTGTCACAATATAAGAAGGCAATTAACATAGCAGTTACCTAATGATTAAATTAGCAATAACAAGGCCATTTACATGACTGTTATCATAACAAGTAATAAAGCAATAACAAGACGATTAACATGTTGATTAACATAACAATAACAAGACAATTACATGACTATTAACATAACAATTAATATCTCAATAACAAGGTGATTTGATATTGTTTAACCATTTAACTCGCTGCGGCAATTAATCAAAAATAAGGAATCTATTGATCATTAACTCATGGTAGCAAATAACATGGTAATCAATAAGGCAATATTATAGCTTTTATCATTGCAATTAAGATGGTAATTAATAGTAAAGCATAGGCAACATTTAAGGAAAATGGTGTCCAATCCAACAACCGCAGTCAACCATTTAAAGGGGCAAAACATGGTCACACCAACAATAAAACACAGTCCCAGTTAATGGCGAATCATTGTGACATACCTCAACAAGCACATGCTACCAATTAATGGAGAATCGTGGGTATTTAACAACAACTCAGTCCATCGTTTGAAAGAAAAACTGTGGGCATTTAAAACAGAAATCTCAGTCTCATTTGGAAGCAAAAACATGGGCATTTAAAACAGCAAACTCAGTCTCATTTGCAAGCAAAAATGTGGGCATTTCAAACGGCAATCTCTGTCTCATTTGAAAGAAAAAATGTGGGCATTTTAAACGACAATCTCTGTGTCATTGGAAGCAAAAACGTGGGTATTTAAAACAACAAACTCAGTCTCATCTGAAAGAAAAAAAATGTGGGAATTTTAAAAGGCAATCTTTGGCAACTTTTCAAAAGAAAAAACGTTTTTCCATTTCCAGGATACTAATACAAAATGCATACATGTATCAATTCGTTTTTCAATTTCCAGAATACCAATACAAAATGCAAACATGAATCAATTCGTTTTTTTCCATTGCCAACATACTAATACAAAATGCAGCCATGAATCAATTCGTTTTTCCATTGCCAGCATACCAATACAAAATGAAGACATGAGTCAATTCATTTTTTTCATTGACAGAATACCAATACAAAATGTAGACAATAGTAAGAGAACCGAAATGATCCAACCAACCAAGGAAAACAATGGAGGTAGATGGCTGATAGGTTCGTCATTCACTCATCATCCTCGCACATAAAAGCAGGGCATTGAGATCCATAGGTCTATTAACACCGAGGTGACGACCATAGATCAGGCTCCTGGCCGACTGCTCAGGCGAGGACTGGTGAGCTAGGGATGAAGGCAAACAACCACAAGGGTCACAATCAAAACACCACAAGGTGGTCAAGAGATGTGGGCAAACAAAAGCCATGGGATTTAATCAATCATCGAGCTAGGCTAAGAAAAATTTCAGTCAACAATCTAGACAATCAGTTCACTTACCCAATTAAAAATGCAGATCCAAGCATAAATCCTACAACAATCTACCATGCAAAAATGAAGAGAGCGTATCGTTGCCTTATCGCCCGCTCTAAGTGGACGTCTCACGCGCTCCATGAAACTCCCGCTTGCCTACTGGTGAAACTTCACCAGTACCTCCCAGCCAATACTAGGGGTACTCTTTTTCCCCCTTAGCTCCCTGAGCCACACATGTTGACCACAGATTCAACTAGCTCCCAGCTCACCTCGCAAGGCCGATCTACCACTCCTCACCGAGCTGGGTCTCCCAACTCCCACAAGATTTCTGTAGCGTAACGTTATGAAAACAGAAGAAGATCCTTCATCCTTCTTCTCTCTTCATTATATAGAGTTTCGAAGTCCCTTACTTTCCTAAAATCTCATTTAATTAAAATTTTAAAAATTAATTCCTAAAAATTCCTCCCCATACAAGTGTCACCCATCCCCTTCATTCCTCCACAAATTAATTTCCCTTATTTCCCTCACCCACCTAGAGTCACTCCTAGAATCGCTCCTAGGTGTC
>JZKD02S1614674.1:6130-33961 GCA_000966675.3 Picea glauca | reverse complement strand
GATGCCTGATTGTAATTGCTTTCCCTTGAGTTGAAATTTTGATTTCTCCTTCCTCCTGGGTCTTGACACTTTCTTTCTTCTCTTTGAAAATTACTTCTTCCTCTTCCTCTTCCTCAGAAACTTGGATTTCCTCTTCCTCTACCTCTACCAAATGTCATTTGTGTTTTCAATGCATGCTCCAATGAGGTATTGTCATTCCTGTTCAACCTGTCTTCATAATTTTTCAAGGAGCCAACCAACTCATTCATAGAATATTTAGTTAAATCTTTAGATTCTTCAATTACCACAACAATTGCATCAAATTTTCTAGGCATACTTCTTAAAACCTTTTCTACAACCTTCTGATCTACTAGCTCATCACCATTTTGCCTTATTTGATTAACCAACTCCGTAACACGATATGTAAACTGATCTATTGGATCAAAATCTTTCATTTGCAAGTTTTCAAATTCCCTTCTAAGTGCTTGGAGCTTGGCGATTTTTACCTTGCTAGTTCCTTGATAAGATGTCTTTAGAATGTCCCATGCTTGCTTTGCTGTAGTGGCTAGTTTAATCCTTACAACAACCAAATCATCCAACGCTTGTCCAATTATCTGCAAAGCCCTTTTACTCTTTTGCCTATTTTCATCAAGCTTTTTATTTTCATCAACACTCAAAATAGACTCATCTTGTGGTTTAGTATAGCCATTCATTACTATATATGTTAGCTCATATGAATCAAATGCTAATTTCATTCTAAATGCCCAATTATCATAATTTTTTCTAGAAAATGTTGGTATCATGAGCTGCTGAAATATGTGTGATGCCATTTTCTTAAAAAAATCAAGCCCAAAAATTTCAGCAAAATTTAAGCTATACAATAGCACTCACAATGGACAACTATTACTGTAGACTTTCCTCCAAGCACATGCAGATGGGCAGTTCCTCCCTCAACTTGTATTCAATCCTTCATTAAATTACACACATCAACCAAAACAACAATAAAACACAACCTGTTGCTCAGCCAAATATATGTCAATACAGTCTGTAAATTTTACCAAACAAAGCCTAAAATATGCAGCTCTGGAACTTGATCTACATCTTATTAACCAAAGGATCAAATAAATAAACTCTTTTAGATCTTCAGATCAATATTCTTAAAGCATTCACAGCAATTGTATATGGATAACACAGAAAAGATGATCAAAAGGCGACCAAACAACCTCAATACAACAATTTTCAGGATGAGTACAATAATCAAACCTCCCAGCTGCTGCTGACATGAATGTGGGGTTTACCCACCAAATTAAAACTCACACCTTCCTTACACAGCCTCTGCTAGTCCAACAAATCAAGTTGGGCGCTTCTCTCAGCCACGACAGTTCTTTTCTCACGGGTCTGGGCTCTTCTCCCGAACTTTCTGCAGCCCAATGTTCAGTCTTCCTCACACAACAACGTCACACCACAGTGGATGACACTCTTTGCAACTCAATGCACAACTGTCATGCTGCTAACTCAACATCCAAGTCTCACTGCTCTACCCGGAAGCTGCGGCTTCCTCTCAAACTCTCACAACAGTTCGCTCACCTCGCTTTGATACCACGATGAGTGGGCAAAGGCAAAGAAACACCGAAATACACACAACAAATGGCGATTCTATTGAACACACAGTTGAATGGTTACAATGCTTGATTTTATAGAGGAAGAGGAAACTTTTGGAGCCTCCCGAAACCATCTGGAGTGTCGGTGGAAGATTCTGGAGTGTTTACAAGAGGCGGTAGAAGAACAGTATCAGTGGTTGATCGGTGGTTGAGTAGAATGTTCTGATTTAATGGCGGTAGATAGAAATTACGTATTCCAACAAGGGAGTTAGCCTAGTCTTGTGCTCTGATACCAAATGAAGGGGACAGAAGTAAAATAACACACAATAAATAACAAACACAAATTGTATTGCTCAATTAATCAACACGATTACATTTACCTTATATTTATAGAGGTTTTGAAAGACTCTAAAGAATCTAGAAAGATTTCGGAACGAAAATATCTGAAAGTGTCGATAAATATTGGTGGAGAAAAGTCTCAAAATGATGATTGTTAATAAGTAGAAATTAATACCTCCAACACTCTCAGTGCAAGTGTCCCCGTGCAATATAGATAAGTACCCAAAATCAAGGCTTAAGTTTTTCCATCCGGATCTCACTCACTTTTGTGATGGCTATGACTGCTGCCTTTTACCAGCTAAGCATGTCACATTCGTATCCATGAAATCTGACTTGGTAGGGTAAAAAACCATCCGGATTCAGCTAAAGGGTTTGGCTTTTCAAATTTATTTATAGTAATAAGCAAAATGCATTTTTCAACCATGAAAATAGAGTTTTATGTATAAAAAATGCATTTTTAACCAATAAGATAAAGGTTAGTATAATAGAGCGATGGATTGTAACACTGATAAGAGAGAGGCCTTACGGCGTTATGCATGAAAATGAGTAAAAGTTAAGATTTATAATACACAAGTCCCTCTGAACGCAAATGGCAAATGGCTAGATGTGAAAATTTATTAAAAAACCAAGGTCTTATGTATGTAGATGGGATGTATGCATATGGGTAGATGTAAAGATTTATGAACGAATTGGGTAGATGTGAAGATTTATAAGAGAGGAGGTCATGGGTAGATGTAAAGATTTATGAACGAGCTGTGTAATCATCAACCCCATTACGATCTCTGCCTATATTATGCTTTAGTTCCAGTTATAAGATTAAAAATAAAAAGGTGAACTTATATTACAATTTCACCAAAAATGCAATAGGAAAACCCCATTACGTTCACTAGCTATAATATAGCTTAATTCAGTTTTAAGCCTTTTAAGGAGGTAGATGTGTGAGCTCATATTACAATTTCAGGTAAATGTGTGAGCTCATATTAAAATTTCACCAAAAATGCAATAGCAAATTAAATTTTATGTGAATATGTATTAGCCTAAAAGGTTTAGATTGCTTACACTCATCAAGGAGGGGAGTCTCCACATACCCAGGGTAAACAACGCTCACTCCGATCTTATAAGGCATGAATTTCAGTCTAAGAGCCTCAGCAAGCCCTTTCACGCCATATTTGGTTGGAGTATAAACAGAGCCCCCATACCCGGCGTAGTGCAAAACACATATATTTTTTAATCCATTGTCACCAGACATGACAATATATTGTTGAATCCATTGTCACCAGACACGACAATAGAAATGAATCCTAGAATTAATAAGCAATCAACGTCAGCCTGAAACTCCGATCATAAAAATTAAACCATCAGCAACCCAAAAACATTTCATAAATCATACCAGGCCAGCCAAAGAACCGACGAGAACAACAGACATGGGCGGTCGGGCATGGCCTTGGTCCCAGCGATGCTTCATCAAGCGAAGAGCAACATGCACAGTATTTACCATCCATCATAAGTTCGTGTTAATTGTCGCATGCAAATCTTTAATTGGAATTTCATCTATATATCCGACTCTGGCCCATCCAGCATTGCAAACAACCACATCAATAGACCTCCATTGAAACGATTGTTCTATTGCATGAGAAAGAGTTTCATAACACCCACAYCAGCAATCTGCGAAGAAAAAAAAATAGTCCTAACTTCAGCCCAGCAAATAACGAACTCCAATAATGAAAGACACAATGAGAAAAATATAACATGTACCTTTGTGGATATTCTATCGGCACTGATAGTTTTATTATCGACCAACTTGTCTATTGCCTTCTCCAGTTTCGCAGAGCTTCTGGCTATCAGAGTAACGAAAGCTCCCTGAGATAGAGCCTCTTTGGCAATAGCAAGGCCAATACCGCTGGATCCTCCTGTTATTAGAACATGCTTCCCACCTAGAGTTTTCAGACATGGCTAAGGATTCCAAAGCAACGTTACCACAAGAAAAATAATAAGAAGAATAATAATAATGGTGAGTATAGTTGCAGCAACTTCCATTGTGAGGAGAGGATCAGGCGTTTGGAGAAAGGCAATACGTCTTGAAATGAAGGCACATAGCTGTGTATTTATATTCCACATGAGCTGGTACTGTTGAGAATTTGAGAGAGCTTTGATCACAGGATTGTCAAAGAATATAATCCTGTCTCATTGTCTCAGTGGGCTTTTAATGTAGTCGATGGGATATCAAGATTAACGGGTTGGCCACCATCGTACATCTTGTCGAAGCAATAACTCAGCACCATAGACAATGGCAT
Organism: Picea glauca; assembly: GCA_000966675.3. Classification (NCBI taxonomy): domain Eukaryota; kingdom Viridiplantae; phylum Streptophyta; class Pinopsida; order Pinales; family Pinaceae; genus Picea; species Picea glauca. The sequence goes on along the minus strand of JZKD02S1614674.1, from coordinate 29,748 downwards.
CCAATTACAGAATAATTCCATTGGGGGATATGATTTGGCAACATATCGTTTGTATATTGGCAACATATGGTTGGCAACTAGTCAATATGATGGCTGAAGGTTCAAATTTATGGGTGAGGATAGATTCTTCGGGCAACTACGTGCCAAGCCGGCCGTGAATACGCGGAGTTCGAGTGATTTGTGTCGTAATCCAGCGATCACCAAAGGCAAAGGTTCAATACCAGGATTAACAGTTGGCCACCATCATCGTACATATTAGTTAAAATCAATAACTAGGCACCGTAAATAACGGCATCCGCTTAAAGAATAATTCTCTTGGAGCCTACAATTTGGCAGCTTATGGCTGGTATATTGGGCTACTCAATCTCATGAAGATCAAGATTCTGTGCCAAGGTAACACATACTTCTCACAGGTTGCTAATACACGGAGCTTTTATAAGTATTAGGAGTTGTAATTGTGTTAAACAAATTAGTTAGTGAAACCGCTTTTTACAATTACTCCCGTGTGTCAGTTGTGTAGTATTTATATAATTAATAAGAAACCAATCAGATGCGTTCATTCTCAACCTTATCAGTGTATTCTTCTTTATATATTGCTTTCATGGTATCAGAAAGTCAGATTGGGAGCAGAGTCTGCTGCTGTGTGGGCCCACTCCCATACCTTGAAGAATACCAGAACGCCCACTCCCATACCTTGAAGAATACCAGAATGCTGGATGTTGTTCACTGCGTATAGCTGCTGTTTCCCTTCCCTGCGTAAGGCAAAACGCTCGATGTTGTTCACTGCTTACAGCTGTTGTTCACCTTCTATGCGTAAGGTTCTTTGATACGGCTGTTGTTTGATTTTTTCAAAGATTTTTCATCTATTTTGCTGCCCAGCTATCTTGCTGTTCAAACTCATATTTGAAGTTTGTTGGTTTGCAATTTGAAAGAAAAGTGATTTTTTAAAAAGGATACCCTTGTGGTTTTGGTGTTATATTAATCTTTAATTGTGGTTGGTATTTTAAATTAGAAAAATAATGTCTAGTTATTGGTCAATTCAAGCATCAATTTTAATTCGTTCCAATTATGATTTTTGGAATTAGAAGGTGAAAGCCATTTTGCAAGGTCATGGATGTTGGGATTGTGTTGAAACATGGTTCATAGAACCTAATGCAAATGCTCTTGCAATTATAAATGTTGTTCAAAGAAAAACATTAGAAGAACTTAAGCAAAAAGAAGGAAAATCCAAATCATATATTTTTGTTTCATTAGATGATTCTATATTTCCTAAAATCATTGGTGCTTATAAGGGTAACAACAAAGTGAAAACTATGAGACTTCAAACCCTTAGAACTCAATTTGAAACCCTCAAGATGAGTGAATCAGAAAGTGTTGATCACTTTATGAATAAAGTTATGGGTATTATGAATCGACTTAGGATTAATGGCGAAAAATAAATCACAGAGCAAAGGGTTGTTGAAAAATTTCTTAGAAGTTTACCTAAGAAATTTGAAATGGTAGTTACTGCTCTTCTTGAGTCGAAAGATCTAATTTCTATAGAAGAATTGAATGGTTCATTCTTATCTCATGAAGCAAGGATGACTTTGGATCTTGGTACTTTAGAACATGCATTTCAGACTAAGTTGTCCATGGACAGAGGCAAAGGCAGAGGTTTTCATGCATTTAGTGGAGGACGTGGTAGAGAACGTTCTCAAACAAGAGATAAACCTAAACAAACAAAAGACAAGTCAGAGCAGTCAAGATCGTCTTCACAAGATCATGGCTAGAAATGGACAAATAAATCATAAATTCAATGTCGTTATTGTAAAAAGTTGGGTCACCATATATCTGAATCTATAAAAATAGAGTCAATATCACACAAAATGAAACATCTGATACTTTGTTTCTTTCATGTCAAGTATCTCAAGAAATTCTTGACAAGAATGTTTGGCTGCTAGATAGTGGATGTAGCAATCATATGACTGGTCACAATGATTTACTTTCTAATCTTGATACATCTCTTATTACTACAATTAGTTTGGGTGATGATCATTCGATCAAAGCTTCAGGAAAATGTGTTGTGCCAGTTTTAACAAAGCAGGGTGAAGTGAAAAATATTCCTGATGTTTACTATGTACCAAATATCAAACATAAATTGTTGAGTGTAGGGAAATTAATGGCACATGGTTATGATGTCACTTTCCACAACAACACTTTCACAATTCTTAATCAAACTAACAGACTTGTTGCAAATGTCCCTCTGACAAAGAACATATTGTTTCCCTTAGAAATGAGAAGTGGGAAGATCTATGCATGTAATATTTCTAATGTGAATGAAATTGAGTTATGGCATTATCGTTATGGTCATTTACTAGTCAAAAGTATGAGTTTGTTACAAAGACAGTCTATGGTGAAAGGATTGCCTTCTTCATTAGATTCCTTCTTGTGAAAGTTGCATAGTAGGAAAACACCAGCAAGATAGTTTTCCATCATCCTCTTATAGAGCCAAAGAGTGCTTAGAGTTACTTCACACAGATTTATGCGGGCCTATGTAAAATCAGTCGATTGGTGGAAGTTTTTATTTTTTGACATTTATTGATGATTTTAGTAGGAAATTTTGGGTTTATTTTCTCAAACACAAATCTGAGACTTTCACTCAATTCAAAGAATTCAAGGCTGAAGAAGAGAAACAAAGTGGCAAATTTGTCAAAGTTTTGAGATTTGATGGAGGAGGTGAATATGATTCAAGAGATTTTGTTGATTTTTGTAAACATCATGGTATTAAAAAACAAATGACTATCAGATATACTCCACACCAAAATGGAGTGGTAGAAATAAAGAATCACACCATCATGAACATGGCTAAGAGTTTACTTACAACAAGAAAATTATCCGAAGATTATTGGGCTAAAGAAATTGCATGTTCAATTTACATACTTAACAGATCACCAACTTCCAGTGTTGAAGGTAAAGTACCTGGAGAAAAATGGAGTGGATCTAAAGTAAATGTTTCTCATTTCAAAAATTTTGGCTGTGTTGCTTTTTCTCATGTTCCTAAAGAGATAAGAAAGAAGCTTGATGATAGAAGTAAGAAGTACATTTTTATTGGCTATAGTGAACAGTCGAAAGCATACATATTATACAATCTTGTTACTAAGAAATTTCTAGTAAGTAGAGATGTTAAATTTATGGAAGATAAATCATGGGATGAAATGTAAAACAATACTTCCAACAATTCTTCTCTTGAGTTATATTAACATCAAGAACCTACAAAGTTAGATGAACATCAAGAATCGATAACACACCTTCCAAGATTGCAAGTTCAAAATGAAAGTTGTTCTTCGTTTCATAATGATTCTTCATCTCATAGTGATTCATATTCTAACCATAATCATCAAAGAATGAGAAGTTTGCTTGATATATATGACCAAGATGATAATGTAGTAGAATTTTCATTTTTTTCATTTCAACCTACTTGTTTTGATGAAGCTGCAAAGAAAAAAGAATGGGTAGGTTAAATGAGTAATTAAATAGAAGCTATTGAAAGAAACAATACATGGAATTTAGTTGATCTACCTACAGATAAAAATGTCATAAGTGTCAAATGGGTTTATAAAAATAAAATGAATGAAACAGGTGAGATTGAGAAACAAAAAACAAGGTTAGTTGGTAGAGGTTTTTCACAACAACCTGGCATTGATTATGGTGAAAATTTCGCACCTGTAGCAAGATTAGATACTGTTCAATTTGTTTTGGCCATTACAACAAAAAAAAGGTGGCCTATTTATCAAATTGATGTCAAGTCCGCCTTCTTGAATGGAGTGTTAAATGAGAAGTGTCTGTCCATAAACCACCTAGATTTGAAGTTAAAACACAAGAGTATCGAGTGTATAAATTAAAGAAAGATTTGTACAGTTTGAAGCAAGCCTCGGGAGCTTGGTATAGTAGAATTGATCATTATTTACTCAAAGATTGTTTCAGTAGGAGAAAAAATGAACCTACTTTGTATATCAAGGTAAATCAATAAGGTAATATTCTCATCTTATGTCTTTATGTTGACGACATGATGTACACAGGAAACATGATGTTAGATGCATTTAGATCAGCCATGAAAAATGAGTTTGAAATGAAAGATCTTAGATTAATGAAGTATTTATTAGGCATTGAAGTAGAACAATCTGATCATGGTATATTTATTAGTCAACAGAAATATGATGTTGAAGTTTTGAAAAAAATTAAGATGGAAAAGTGTAAGCCTGTTGTTATGGTACTTATCGGTAAATGCGAACATAAACAAATCTCTCTCGATCCACCTAGATCTAGAACAAAACAATACATAATATGACACTTTCCCTAAGCTCTAATAATTGAGTTTACTATTCAACAAAAGATAAGCAACATACTATTTAAATATCGCTTCCTCTTGCCGTTTTCATCTTAGCTCCACTCCAGTGCTTCTGTGATATTGAACCTGCAAGGGAACACAAGCCAACCAAAGTGAAAGAAGTAATATACTCAACAAGAACCTATGTATGTGATAAATGAATCATACAATAAAACAAGACAAATTTTATGGGAAAGAAACATATCATTGTTATTATATTCAAGTGAAAGTGGAGATTACAACCAAATCCTTGATGTTGCAAGGTCCCCTTCCGATGACCCTTTGCTCCAACACACACACTTGCTCCAATATTGAATGAACAAGATCCACAATGACTTGATGAACTGAAATGAGACTCTCAAGAATTATCCACTGCAGAATTCTCCATACAATCTTAGTCCACTCAACCTTCATTAACCTCGCTTAACATTTTCCATGAGAAATCCCTCTTTATATAAGGGAGAGAGAGATGGTTAAAGAGATTTGGATGGAAAAGCAAGTAAGATCCCAACCATATGGATGCCACCTCGTATTCTAGAAGATCCCCTTCTAGAACCTTCATGAAACTTGAACTTTTCTTAGTCTTTTGACATCATCGCACCCTAGATGTAGAGGAGCTTGCAGAGTCATTGCATCCCAACATTAGGGCAGAGAGTGTTGAGTAGGCATCATCGCATCCTGCCTATGGTGCAGCCTATGACAACCTTCCTCAATAGGGTTTTTGAGAAGAGAAAGTCCACCACTTTTTTCATGAAAAAAGGCTCTTTTTGGGAACATGAAGACATGTTGTCAATGGATCACCAGGATGACCAAAATAATGTGTAACAAAATTCCCCCCAAAGTATGAGGATGAAACTCATGACAACCAAAATACTTTGTAAAATGTGTGTGCTAGAAACAAAGAGCACATCGGTCGGGAACCAACAAACAGTCAAGCACCAACATAATAATATACCATTTTCCGAGGTAGGCATTCCCATACTCAGATTACAAAGTGTCAAATGAGTCATGACCACTAAATATACACTATGTATCCATGTCAATGCGAGCCGACATAGACACCCAAAATACATTGTGGATCTATGCTCTAAAATGACTGAAATTCAGACATAGCCACGAGACATACAAAGTGGATCTTTGTGTCAATACAAATCATGAATACTTCGTCACAACTTGGACCAGAATGGTATGGTACAGGGTCTTCAATTCCATCATCCTTAAGTAGGAATCTAACCATGCAATTAGAGGTGTTGAAGTCAAGCATGGTAGAAACCACTTGATTACCAGTCAATGATGAGAACCATTAGAAAGTGCGAGGGAAATCACCATTGATTTCAATGACTCCCAGGGTACCCTAGTACAATCCAACGAATGTGAATAAATGAGTTGAAGTCGAACACCAGATGGAATCTTCCAATCAGGGGTCAATGATGTGAACCCATTGTTGAAAGTGAAGAAACTCACCATTGAGGCATGCAAGTTCTAAGGTACTGAATGATTTCTAATTTTTGTTTCTGGATAATGAGTTGAAGTCGACAGGAAAAGTCTCGTCACAGGAGGGCCTTGATGTACCCCCCATCAATGACATGAAATAAGTAACAAATTTGAGGTAGATCAAAGAATTAGGTGATTTGAAACTAACACATGGAAGGCCAACATAGTAGAATATTTATAACTACAGATGACCGACTCAATAGGAGGCTTATTAAGCCTAGAATTCTCTTGAATTTAGACACGACAATGGTCTTGGCAGCATTGACTCAAGGAGGACCCAACATATGGACATGAGGATAGTCAAACGAGAGATAAATGGATTTCCCAACCCGGATTCGATGACGAAGGGGGGACTCATGTTCAAGAGCGACTGTTACTGCCACTAACACAGATGCAGAGACACATTTATTTCCCAATTTTCCCCCACAATTTTTGGCGAGTACCTCTTTATTTTTACGTAACCTTGAGTACGATAAAATATGCCTGTTGATGTAAGCTCATCCTTCGTATGAGTCCCTCAAAGTATGTTTAACAAACCCTAAGAAGGAGTGGTTCGATCCCATGTGGGTATTTCAATATTTGTTTAACGCCTCCAAAGAGAGAAAACTTGAGGGTTTTTCATGTTTAGAGAGTTTGAAAAACACTTAAAGAGAACTCCAACAATTCATTTTTTGTAAATTAATCTGACGAGACCGAAAAAGTGATAACCTACTGCTCATCAAATGTTTTCTTCAAATACTTTTATGAGTGTGAAAAGAACAAGGTCGCTCGGAAATATTTTCATTTTTACGGAGCGTGTAAAGAGCTTAAAGGATACTCCATATGTTTTGTTTTCTGTGTTACCCTTATGAGTCCAAAAAAGTGATAAAAATATACTCAGTTACATTCATTGATTTATGAGCAGAGAAAGAACAAAAACTAAGCTCAGAATTTTTCCTGAAAAACTCTAAAAGGATCTATACATGTCACAAATGTATAAAAACAAACCAAAAACCGTATCCTTGTTCCAATGTTTTCATTCCTAGACCTTTCATCTACAAAAAATCAACACTTGCAATGTCATTATAATTTTAGGGTTTAGGTGAAATTAATAAAATAATATAAAAATAAAAATGAAAAAGTAAAAAAGTAACAAAAATGGGTAAAACTTAATTTTACTATTCCATTGTTATTTCACCCAAAATTTGTTCCAAAACATCCTATTTACCTCAATTTTCCACAGCGGATTGCGGAAGACACGGTCGATCATTTGACTAACAGTTTTCGTAGAACAAGTAATTTTCATCTCTTTCAACTTTTCATGGATCAAAAATTGTTTTTTATTAATTAGAAATGGATTTTTGAGTTTAGTTTTCAAGGATACCTATGGGTGGAGGTCGTCGCAGGTGGCCTTAAAGTTATCCTGCAACGAATCTGGACTGTACGGACACCCAGGGCTGCGATGTGCGTAACGCAAAAATTATTTTTAAATGTTTTTTCCAATAAAAAGTTTCCATGGAAGAGATGAAGATGCTAATCCCTCTTTAATGTTCCATTGCATGTTTTCTACAGTAGAAATGTTGGAATGGAGAGAAAGAGAGAGAGAGAATGAGGAGGAATACTACATTGTCAGGAATGACCCAGGAACAGTAAATTCCCTCTGACAGTGTGGACTGTTAAAATTCTTCAAGATCTAGAGCATGAGGGCCCAACTGAGGTTACTGGAATACCTAGTTCACATCTGGGATGTGAAGGAAGAGGCATTTTGTGTGGGAGCTCATATTATTATGATAGATATCGAGGATATCTACTTCTAGACCGGGCTATCTCACTGTGGGTCCTGAGTTATGCTTACAAGACGCAGGGGAGGTGGTGAGCCTATGAGCCACTATATTAGTGCACATTGCATGCCTGGTACTCAGAAGCATAGCGACAAAGTCGCTATCATAGATGTTTGTGAATTTCCTCTATAGACCAGCGTTTACACCATCATGCGCATGGAAAGGGGTGTAGCTCCCCATATGGCTCTTCAAATCTATTTCCAGTATGCACTGGAATGTATGGAGCCCCAAGTTTTCAACTGGTGTGACGGGGTTCTCAGAAGCATGAAAAAACAATTGACTAAGTGCAAGAATGGTGAACTGAAATAGTTTGGATACGGTTCGATTTTGGTGTCCTTGTTCCTTGAGAGGGTCCCATCTTTACGTTTGCAGGTTGAGTGGGGTATACCTTTTCCACAAGATCCAATAATGAAGAGGTGGGTCGACCTCATGGCACGACATGTGACTGGTCCTATCATCATGTATAATGATGTTTTCTTTGATTGATTGAGGACTGAGATGCTTATGGTTGACGACTATGCCTATGCCAATTTAGAATTTCGAGGTGATCTGGACTTGGTTCTTCCTGAAGGTTCCCAATGGGGGAACATAGGTAAGAAGGAAAATTTTCTTTTATGATGTTTTTGTGATTTCTAATATAACTTTTTTTTTATGTTTCTTATCTGATGACTAATCAAATTCTCTTTGATGATGCATATGTGGGACCTTAACAACCTCTAGGTTCATCCCCCATCCAAAGGTGAGGGGAGAGAGTCGATGCAACATGAGTAATTGTTACTGACTATGAAACTATAGAGAAAAACTTGGAGGGGTTTATGATGAACATCCCGGATGCCTCCATCGACAATATCTCGAGGCATTATCAATGCCATACAGTGGGCGTATATGCTTCCATCGGTCAATTTCTCTATAGAGTAGCACGAGAAATCATATGTTATAGCGAGAAACATCCTTGATCCTATATTGTATATGAAGCCATGTACTTCACATTTTTTATATTTTGGTCTTCAGACAAAACCACTTTTTGTAAAAAAATTATGATTTTATATATATGAGGCTTCTATCGTCTTAGTTGTTTGTATATAAAAAATGTGATTGGATTTTATAAATGTCTCAAATGTTTGTCTAACATATAATTTTCCAAAGCATATGTTAATTTATTTAGACATCTAGGAATGTGTTGATATTCAATGTAATCCAAACAACGTTCCAAGAGGCGAATTCGTAAATATACCCTTAACAACGTAGGACTTTTAATGGAGTAAATACTACTCAACTCTAGGAATACTAATTGTGAATCGAGTTGTACAATAATATGACGGATTCCAAGTGAAACAACATCGGTCAATAATTCAATGACTGCATTGTATTCTGCGATATTGTTAGCTGCACGACCAAGGAACACACAATGTAGACTAATCAATTCATTTGTAGGTGCATAGATTTCCCAAGCAATAGATGCTAATTTTTTAGTATTGCTGCTAGCACCATCAACGAAGCCAATGTAGGGTAGCAAAAACACCGACATCTGGAAACCAAGCACAATGCAAGGTAAGAAGGTGAAGGTTGAAACCAAACAATGAAAAAACACACAAGAGTATGAAACACTAAAATTACAAGAACTCATGTAAAAATGACTTAAGCATAGTACTTCTTTAAGTAAATCTCATTTCTGGGTTCACTCAAAGGGATTCAATCATAATCAACTAGCTCTTAATCTCCCTTCTCCAATGCACGTTTGAAAACATAAGGACCTCGCCATATCGCCTTGAATTTACCGACCCCTAAAAAATCACGATCTTGTTCCTAAAGAATAACTAGATCACCTCCAGAAAACACATGTGGCTTGACATGTTTGTCATACTAGGCTTTAACACATTTCTTCTGAGTTTCAATAACTAAGGTGGCATCGTGACAAGTTTCATCTAATTACATCAAATACAAAATACGCTCCTCTTCGACATAGGTATTGGGGAGAAGTTCAACGACCAATTACAAATACAATATTTCACATTCAATCGGCAAGATAACTTCAATACCATAAACTAGATGGAAAGGTGTAAATCCTGTGGAAGACTTAATGGATGTCTGATAGGCCCAGAATGTTGAAAATGACATCGTGTGCCAGTTTGTCTTATGAATTCCTATCATCCATCGAAGCATACTAATGAGAACTTTGTTGATTGCTTCAACCTAGACATTGGCCTGTGGATAATAGAGGGTTGAGTTTTCATGGTGAAGACCCAACTTTTCCATAAGTTTAGACATCATAAAATTTTGAAAATGACTACCCTGATCAGTAACGATATCTTGAGGGATACCAAACCCAATAATGATATGATTGAATATGAACAATGCTCCATTTTTCCCAGTGTTATCAAGTGTAGGCATAGCCTCGACCCATTTAGTGAAATATTCCACAACTACAATGATGTATCCATGCCCCCTGGCCAAGTGAGGGTTACATGTCATGAAGTCAATGTTCCATTTGGAAAATGGAACAATGTAAACTACAGGATGTAAGGGAGAAGGATGAGAACTTATATTGTTATTATAATTTTGGCAAGCATGGAATTTATGAACAACAATAATGCAATCCTTAAACAAAGAAGGCTAGAAATAACCCTCTCATAAGATCTTTTGGGAAGTGGCATACCTAGACATATGACCACCACATGCTCTAGAGTGACACTCATTCAAAGATTTATCAACTTAATCGTAAGTGAGACAATGTCAGAAAATGGAGTCAATAATAAGGTGATAAAGGGTATCACCGATAATGATGTATTGCCAAGCTTGATAGCGTATGCGATGATGATCTGTACTAGAGAGGTTAGGCTAGAATGTTTGATTCTGGAGATAGATAAATATATCTCTATACCATAATTAATTGAAACTGATCAACAAAAGGGATTCGTTAGGTAAGAAATCCTCTGCCACATTTTCTATTTCAGTGGAGGGAAGATCACAAATCAGTTCGATGAAAACCAAATATTTTTTTGACTTAGCGTGTTCGAAATCCAAGTCAAATTCCTAAGGAATCACTATCCATTTGGAGTACTTACCGCCTATTAGTTGACGGGTAAGGATATGTTGCATGGGGTTGCAATTGAAAATAACAATGGTTTTGTGTAATAAGAATAGTAATGAGAACTTTGTTGATTGCTTCAACCTGGCCATTGACCTGTGGATAATAGGGGTTTGAGTTTTCATGGAGAAGACCCAACTTTTCCATAAGTTCAGACATCATGAAATTTTGAAAATGACTACCGTGATCAGTAACGATAACTTGAGGGATACCAAACCGAGTAATGATATGATTGAATATGAACAATACTACATTTTTTCCGTTGTTATCAAATGTAGGAATCACCTCAACCCATCATCCTCTTCGACTAAGACCATAACGATGGTAGAGTCTGAAGTAGCTAAGTAGAGGAAGTAATCTCGGTTATAGTCAGGGGGAAAAAGTAACGGTGTACAGGTTAAGGGAAGTTTCAAATCTTCAAAGGCTTTGTTCATAGTATCATCCCATACAAACTTGTAACCTTTCTTGAGTAGCCGAGTGAATCCTTTCATTAGTTCATTGTAATTGGGGATGAAACGACATAAAAATTTTGCATTCCCTTACAAACTTTGGAGCTATCGTAGAGTGGAAGGAGGAGGTAGATTAAGGATATCCTAAACCTTCAATGGGCCTACTCGAATCTCGTGTATCGACACGATAAAACCAAGAAGTCGGCTAGAATCCACACAAAAAACACATGTGTGTGGGTTTAAGACGATACGATAGTAACGACAGCATACAAAAATGGCCCTTAAGTGTGTTAGGTGATCTCAGCAATGCATGGAACGCACTGGTAGATCGTTGAGATAGGGTTGTACAATGTGCTTAATATCATGGAAAGCATAAGACATAGCATATTGAAAAGTCGCACAAGCATTCTTAAGACCAATGGGTAATTTTTGGTAGGCAAAGGTTCCCCAAGGGCAAATAAAAGAGGTATTGTTTTGGTCCACGGGTAAAATATTAATTTGATTATAGCCAAAAAAACTATTCATTAAAGATAATATTTCGTTGTTGGCGCAATCATCAACGATCTGGTCAACGAAAGGGGTCGGGTAATTGTCCTTAGGAAAATCCTTATTTATGTCCCTATAATCTACACAAATGCAGATGGTACCTTTTCTCTTATTCACCAGAATGAGATTGGATACCCAATCAGTCAAAGCCACAGGATAGATAAAGCCATCTTTAAGAAGTTTTTCAACTTAAAGCTTGATAGTAGCAACCTTACGTGGATATACTAGGCGAAGTATTTGCCGAACGAGTTTAGTGTCCGGGTAAGTCTTAATATCATGCACAATGACATCAGGATCAATACCAGGCATTTCTTCATAACTCCATGCAAATACGTCACAAAATTCTTGGAAGAGGGATTTATAGGTGGAGCCCTCAATAGCAGAACATGAGGCCCTGACATGAACATTCTCCACGGTGTCAGGTTTAATGGATATTTCGAGAGGGACGGTAGGTGAAATGTTACTTAAGTTCCCTTTGTACAAAACATCGTGTTTTGACTCACAAACAGAAGAAATAACAACAATGTTTGACGGAGTCGAAATCCATTGGTAACTCTCGATGGTATCACATTCTAGGAAGAGAATGGAGTGATGATGCCCATCATTCTAGGGAGTATCTTCCATGGACATGACTAACATGATCATCTCATCTGTAGGAAAAATCATGTGAAATGGATGAGGAGAAGAATCATAGAAAAAGGGAGAAGGGGGTTTTTTCGATTGAATAGCTTGGTAAGTAGATTCGATCGGACTTATAGGCATCGTTTCATCGTAATGAAGGTAATCACCAGGGCTAGGTACTACCCATGGGTCGTATGATGCATGGGTTTCAAAAACAGTGGTGGATATCATATTAATAGAGGCAACAAAAGGAGTGGTAATATCGGGTCGTGGGATTGGAAATGTACCCATCAAAGTTGAATCTTTCAGAAGACCCACTCTGACATTCTCATAACCAGGAGGTGTCTTCAAGATAAAGGGAACGTTGCTAGTACGAGAATCAGAATTAAAGAAGGCCAATTGGTCAACCATAACGACCTTTTCTTGGTGTGGGAAATGTACCACATGAAAAAGGGTAGACACAACTACACACATGGAATTGATCCATCTATGACCAAAAAGAATATTATAATCGAGAGGTGCATCAATTACCTCAACCTCTACATTGACCGATTTACCTTCCAACGTAATAGACAATGAGGGAAGAAAATTGTAAGGTTTAAAACTTGTACCATTCAAGGCCTTAAGTTTATTGTGTGATCCGGTGAGGGCGGGAGAGCCAATGGCTTTCCAACAAGTAACAAACATAACACAAGTTGAGGCTCCCTCATCAATAACAGTTCTACATATATTTTTGTTTTCAAAAACAACTTGGATTTGAAATGCTAACTGAAGAGGAAGCTGTGGAATATGATCTTCCAAGTCAAATATTATTAGATTGGTATATGTGGGGTCAATTCCATCAATGGATTTTAACAGGGCCTTCCGTTGAGCAGGAAAACCTTGAAGGACTTCGAGATATGACATCTCAGAGGGTGCTTGTGTGAGATCTTCTACAATATTTTAGTTTTGAGCAGCACATGCATGAGGATTGAACGCAGAGTTTCGAACAACACCCTTGGGAGGAGGGAGAAGAAATGTATCGAGACCCAGTATTTTAAAATGAAGAGGAATGTTTGGAGGTGAAGTTGTGGGAGAAGGTTGAACCAACGAATGTTGTATATCATCAACTTTCTCTTTTGACAGAGAGTAATCATTGGCTCGAGTTGCAATTGCAACTTCATTATTTTTAGAGTCACGAGTATACATAAGGACAGAAGATGAGGTAGAAGGAGAATCTTGGTCATGAATGACGAGTTGGGCTTCCTGCTAAGAAGTGAAAGGTTGTGACAAAACGACAGGTGTAGGAGGTTTTCCAATCCCTTGGAGGAACTTAGTAACCTTGACGTGTCTCGGAAAATATTTCGTGTCATGATCGTCACCACAAATAAGTCAGGGGTAACAAGGTTTACATTTATATTTCTCATCAGTGGTTTGAATTTTGTCTTTATCAGATTGTGGATTATTGTTCTTGTCCTCCTTGTTCTTACCCTTTTCTTTCTTTTTATTTTGATTTTTCTCGATAGATGTGGATTCGACTGAATTAACTTCAACAGTCTTACCGAGGGAAGGAGTATTTTTTTCATTAGAATTATTAGATTTGGGATTGGTGTGACCGACATCCGCAGATTGAGTCTCAACATGAAAGGTGCCAATAACACCATCAACAACATGAGAAGCTATTGGAGGTGTTGGGGTAGGATTTTTTGAAGGACGAGGAGTGACAGGGATCAAATCGTAAAGCGTTCCCGTTTGCGAATAAATGAGATCTAGATACTGAGCATGACTAATCATCTTCTATTTGGTGACAACACCACCCATGGAGACATCACGAGAAATAGGCCCAATGAGTTATTTCATAAACCAGTCAGCCAATAGTTTATCAGGAAGAGGAATTTTTATTAAACGTCTTCTTCTCCTCCACTCATGGATGTGATCAAAGATATGAGTGGACGAGGATTTCTTGAAAGAACTCAAAATTTTGGTTCTTGTCTCGTATCGAATTGGCAATTGGTAATGTGTCAAAAATTCCATGGCTAGCGTGTTAAAATCATTAAAGAATCCTCGCGATAACTCAATGTACCATTTCATTTCCGAACCCGTGAGAGTTCGTTGGAAAAGTCGTAATATGATGGAGTCATCCATCAAGGAGTTGGATGAACACCATAGATGGAAAGTCATAACATGGTTATTCAGATCTTCTCCTGCTTGGTCGTCAAATTTAGGAATGTCGGACGGTAATTTGGCTGGTATGACAGGCCAATCAGGAGAATGTAGAATAGGATCATTCAAAATCCTAGACAAATCAGGTAAAACCAAATTTTCTAGAAAAAGGAAATTGTCGGTTCACTTGAGGGAACTGGTAGTTTTGAGGGGGAATCCTCATGGGGATACCAGTAGGACCATAAGAATTCTGCAAATAATTAGACAACCCTGACAGATTCGGTTGTGGAGGATTTTTAGGCACATAGCCCATGAGGTTGGGTTGATTAGGGGTGTTCCCTTAGAAAGGAACATTAGATTGAAATGTTTTACCCCAAGTGGGATTCAAATAACCTGGATACGGTTGACCGAGGTTGGGGGGTACAAAAGAATTGAATTGAGGATGTTTCCCACCAGATGGTTGTATATTTCCATGGAAAGGAAGATTCCAAGGTTGAGATTGTAACACAGGTGTGTTTTGTCCATAAACCAAGTTATGAACTCCAATCTGAGGTTCCCCCCAATCTGAGGTTGACCCCCAATTTGAGGTTTCCCTCCAATAGGAATATGGAAACCAGAAGTGACAAAATGACTAGTGCCTCCAACTGGATTGAAGCCACTCGGGAGAGGATGATGAGATACTTCTAGAAAAGGTGGAGGAGGAAAATACGACCCTCTAGAGAGTATTTGGGCAAGTGTAGGAATAAACGAACTCGCAACGTTATACCCAAGAGGAACAAAAATTCTAGAACCTTCGGATGGAACTTGGGTAGGGATAGGAATGGAAGTATTCAGAGCCCTGTACCAAGGGGGAAGTGATGGATTTGGTGTATAAGGAAGTGGTGTTCCAATTGGAGCTTGAGTGAAAATGATATTCTTGATAGAAACCCTGGTAGCTCGTGGAACCATAATAGAATGGGTCATTTGGAGAGGAAGGATCGATTGAGAACCGACAAAAAACTTGTTTGAAATAGTGGCAACTCTACTGGTAGTACCAGTAAAATGGTCTAAAGGTACCATATAGGTAACATGTGTCTCAGGCATTTGTGATGCTATAGGTTGATCAGGACTAGCTCCGAGGTTACAGTAAATATCACGTACTATCAAATGGACGGAACTAGGATTAGAAGTTCTGAAAGCGTGATCCGGTGTCTTAAATGATTCACTATGAAAAAGTGGATCCACTACTCCAAACCCAACGTTAGGTCCATTAGGTACTCCAATATTTTAAACAAAAAACAATTTCTCCTGATCAAGCCGGAAAGCCTCTAAGGAATCTGAAACAATTCAAAATCCTTCCAAAGAGTGTGTGCTTCTAACTTCAGAATCTACTTCGTTATTGACTACTCCCTCATGAGAGCCTCCTGGTGAGTTAGGAAGAAAAGGTTGGTAACCTTCCGGATCTTCCAGGGGTAGCGCTTTCATCCTACATGAAATATGAAGGCCGATGTTGGCTGAACCAAGTAAAGAACGAAAAAAATCTATGACCAACTAGAGAAAAAAAACAACATTCACTAATAAAATCTAAGAATCAAACCAAGCAAACAAACCTTCTTATTGCGAAGTCACTAGTTGGTGATGAAATCCAACATCACGAAATCAAGACAAAAAGAAGTTGGGGTAAGCAGGTAGAGAAGTTACGTTGATGACCTGCTTCATGGAATTACACCCTGGTGCAAGCTCCAACACATAATCGTGGGTATACCCTCCAAGGAGCCTGAGTGAGTTTGGCCAACGTCGATTTCAAGTATCGTGAATACTTTCCCATCCACAATCACCTCGTGTAAATAGCCTAGAGAGATAGGCTACTAAGGTTACCAACAACAACAATGATTCCTAAGGAAACAATCGACAATCTGATCCACGCACAAAGACAGGGTATCTAGCTCGAAATGAACTCGAGAGGCTTACACTCATAATTGTGGGTATACCTTCAAGTGACCCCCAATAATACGCACATCTCTACACCAATACCAACAAAGCAGGGTGAGTAACTCTGCCAGTCTTAATG
Organism: Picea glauca; assembly: GCA_000966675.3. Lineage (NCBI taxonomy): Eukaryota > Viridiplantae > Streptophyta > Pinopsida > Pinales > Pinaceae > Picea > Picea glauca. Next base: position 13,172 of record JZKD02S1614674.1, on the reverse strand, counting down.
CAACCTCGTGATTGACCCTTGTGTTAGAAGGGATTTCCATGACACAATGTAGCAATTGGATTTGAACTCTCCCTATCACAAGATGTTATTGTGTGTTTTGATGCTTTTTAGAGTGTGCCTTACAACCTATTCCAAAGCACTATCCTAGATAATTTTTGTGAAGAGGATCCCTAGAAAATAAAAGTCACTAACGAATTTTAAATTTACATTGCATTTTAGAGGCTGTTGTTTACTCAAAAAGGGAGATGGAAGTGAAACTGATGAAGTTGTGACCTTGACCCAATAAAATTCAAAGAGAGATGAATGTGCAATTTTTCAATTTAATGAAATGTAGTTACAACAGGGAGAAGATATTTATTTCTAAGTACAACAAGCTACAAATTACAAATTCTTAATCTCGAATGAACACAATTCCAAATAATCATGAACTACAAATTTTCCAATTTCTTCTCTTTTTCAATATTTTGAATGTAAAAATTTTCTTATGAGAGATTACTAGAAAGAATAAATGAATTCAGTTCTTCCTTTTCAAGACAAAATCAGAGGTGTGATGACGAAAAGAAAACATAATCCAAGAAAATCAAGACATTCTTAACACAATTCCCAAATCAAATTCGTGACATAAACAAAAAGAAAAAGTCAATTAAACTTTTTACACAAGCTGTGTTTCTTAATCAATCAACCAATTCGACAAACAATATGGATCCAAAACTTAAAACAAACTAAAGACCCTTTGTCAAACAAGCACCAAGATCAAGATCTGAGATTATATCCTCGTGACAATGAGCACAAGAAAAAATCTTGAAAAATGCAAAGAAATACTTTCAATCGATGAAAACCAATCACAAGCAAGCTTTAAACTCAAGAATTAATCAAACATGGGCATAAGAAGTTCACCCGAGGCTACTAAGGAAAATCTGGGTGATAAAAGGCAAATTGACTCACTCCAAAAAAATCTATAGGATTCGTCGCAGGCTGGGTATATGACACAGTGTGATGAGCTGAGGTCATCGTAGGCTGTTAGCAAGGCACAATGAAACGTCGGTGCACTCGATTGATCAAGCAGAGTGCAATGTTTAAGGGTCGTCATAGGCTGCTAGTGAGACACAGTGTGACGATCTTTATTCATAAGGAAAAATGGGGAGAAAGACAACAATTGTAACTGAACTTCTAAACCAAGTGAGTCTAGATGGATCACCCACAGACTCAAAGAATGAAAAATATTAGAGGAAGGCAAGCTAAAGGAAAAATGAAAGAAAAAATTCAAAAGGAGGTTGTATCCCCAGTATGATCTCCAATTTTTTTATCGGACTTATCAGTAAATGCATACATAAACCAATCTCCCTAGATCCAGCTATATCTAGAACAAAACAAGACAAAATATGAAGCTTTCCCTAAGCTATAATCATTGAGTTTACTATTCAACAAGAGATAAGAAACATACCATTTAAATATCACTTCCTATTGTCGTTGTCGTCTTAGCTCCACTCCAGTGCTCCTGTGATATTGAACTTGCAAGGGAACATAAGCCAACCAAAGTGAATGCAATAATATACTCAACGAGAACCTATGTATGTGATCAATGAATCATACAATAAAACGAGACAAGTTTTATGGCAAAGAAACATATCATTGTTATTATATTAAAGTGAAAGTGGAGATTAGAACCAAAGTCTTGATGCCACAAGGTCCCCTTTCAATGACCGTTTGCTCTGACACACACACTTGCTTCAACTTGAATTAAGAATATCCACAATGACTTAATGGACTTAAATGAGGCTCTCAAGAATGATCCAATGCAGAATTCTCCATACAATCTTAGCCTATTCAACCTTCATTTACCTTGCTTAACCTTTTCCATGAGAAATCCCTCTTTATATAAGGGAGAGAGAGATGGTTAAAGATATTAGGATGATCCCACCAAATCATAGAAGCGATTAATATCCCAACCATACAGGTGCCACCTCATCTTCTAGAAGATCACATTCAAGAACCTTCGTGAAACTTGACATTTTATTAGTATTTTGACATCGCCGCACCCTAGTTGTAGATCCTAGATTTAGGGCACAGGGAAATGATCATGCATCATCACATCCTACATATGGTGCATCCTACGACGAACTGCCTCAATAGGGTTTTTGAGAAGAGAAATGCAACCACTTTCCTCATGAAGAAAGGCTCTTTTTGGGAACATGAACACATGTTGTTAATGGATCACCAGGATGACCAAAATAATGTATAACAACTACTGACACTACTATTTCTCTTGACACTAAATTAAGAAAGGAAGATTTGGGATCAGTAATAAGTTCTACATTGTATAAACAACTTGTTGGTAGTATTATGTATCTTACTACTATAAGACCTGACATAACATATGCAACAAGTTACATTTCTTGGTTTATGGAATCTCCTAAGGATTCTCATTGGAAATTTGTTAAGATAATCTTAAGATACATTGCAAGTAAAACCACTTATGGTTTCTGGTACACAACATCAACAGACAGTATGCTTACAGGCTATATCGATAGTGATTATGCAGGCAGTATTGATGACATAAAAAGAACTTTGGGCTATGCTTTTCTTTTTGGAAATAATTTGATGTCATGGGCATATAAGAAGCATCCTATAGTTTCTATATCTTCTGCAGAAGTGGAATATGTAGTGGAAACAACAACAACATGTCATGCGTTTTGGCTTAAAACGCTTTTGATGGATTTTGGATATACGACAAAAGAACCTATTTCAATTTTTTGTGAAAATAACTCTTCCATTTCCTTGTCAAAGAATAATGTGTTTCATCAGAAAATCAAAACAATCGATACTCTATTTCAATTCATTCGTGAACTCATAAAAAATGGTGACATTTTTCTCAAATTATGTGGTTCTAAAGCTCAGCTAGCTGATATCTTCACTAAACCTCGGGGAGGATATGTTTTTCAATTTCAACGTCAAAGTTTAGGAATTATTAATAATGTAATCCTCGATATTAAGAGAGAGTGTTAGGAGTTGTAATTGTGTAAAAAAAATTAGTTAGTGAAACAATTTTTTACAGTTACTCCCATTCAGAAACGGTTAAACTGTCAATTGTGTAGTATTTATATATTAATAAGAAATCAATCAAATGCATTCATTCTCAACCTTATTAGGGTATTCTTCTTTATATTTTTATTTCATAAGGGCCATCAATTCATGCCAGTGTCATTGAAGGAAACATGTAATTGGGCTAAACATTTTAAACAGGTGATAGTGTAGAAGTTTGAATGCTTGTTGTATACATAAACCAATGATATTTTCTATTGGGTTTGTTACGTAGGCGAAGGGAAACTTTATATATAAATATACATATGTGTTTTATTGAATAATAAAAATAATTTTATCTTAATATAGAGTAGCTCTGAGATTAACTCCTTCATGAGAGAACCCAGGAAAATAAAAAATGTGAGATCAATTTAGGAGTTTGTTTCTTAAATATTTTGTGTTCCATACCACTACTGGAGATATAGAGACTGTTGGTGGAATTTTTGGACTCAAATTATTAAACATGGCCTTGTGGAGATCATCATGGCCCTCTCCTTTGCCATCCCTCACACAGTCGTTGGAACCTTAATTGTCTAAAGGTCGTCATTTCCCATCTTTTCTTAAATTGTTAGGCACTTACAAGGACATAGCCTTTGTGCATCTCGTCATGGAGCTATGTGCTCTTGGCGAGCTCTTCGACTAGATTGTCAAGAGAGACCACTTCAATGAGCGCAAGGCAGGATGATCATCATTGTCGTGGAGGCTTGCCACTTGCTAGGATTCATGCACGAGGACTTGAAGCCAAATAATATTTTGTGGGTTTATTGTGTGAAGAGTCTGAAAGCTTTGAAGACCTTCTGTACTAGTGAGTAATGAAGAATTTTTCATAGAATAGGGTAACATAATGACATATGTCTATATGAACTTATGCAATGTTATGTCTTCTCACGTTTACGATAACAATACTGACATTGATAATGGTATCATTAAAGGGAATGATGTTTTTGTTATAATTAGTTGATGCATAAATATGTATGAACTGAATGGTTGGATTCAAATGAATACAATGCACTGATATGTTTCAATGTTGAATTTATACACATTATGGGCATGCAAATGCAACGTCTTATATTTTGACAAAATTTTAGTAAATCATCAAAACATCAATTTACTTTTACAATAATATTGATTTTTATATTTTAATTATTGTGTTTGGATATAATTATTGCATTAATGTGTTGTATCATTTAAACAAATATATAATCTCATTACATCTATATTTATTGTAAGAATGTAAATCGTCTATATATTTAATTAGCGATGTAACATTTTATGGCACTTGATAATGCAATATAATACAAAACCTATTTTATTGTATACTAATAAGAGACCCTTCATCATACATAATGAGAACATAAAGGTCTATTATAATCAAAATGTCAATAAATAATGGTTAAAATTATTGGTAGGATGTCATTTTCCAATTGGGATAATATGTTCACATTAAACAAATGTTTACTACTATTCTTGATCACTTGTAGGGTGTCAAGTGTAGTGACACTAGAATTTATGGTAGCAATTTCTAAAGTAAGTTGAGAGATATCATGATTATTTTAGGCTTGGGCTACATTGAATGCATTTTCAAAGTTTTCGAAGGACTTGTCTAGGATAGTGATACATTTGTCAAATTATTGTTTACAGGTGGCCATCGATAAACTGGCAAGAATAGGGATGGTGGGTTTGCACAAAAAGGGCTTAGGACATAGTAATATCACCGTGATAAGCTCAAAAATAGGAACCTAATGAGATGGGACCAAATAACAATGCCAGAGAGGGTTGGTGGGTCCATAGAAAAAAATGGTTGATTGGATAAGGGTACCACGACGATTAGTGTGAAGAGAGGAATCTAGTGGGATAAGTCCCAAATAAGGGCCCCAGTGGGACAACTATATTGTTTTTATCCACACAAAGTTATATTGATGTATGAATAATACCACATTGATAGTGTGCCCAAATTCTTAATAGGTAATATTGTGTAGGACATTTTGTAGCCTAGATGCAGGAATCAAGGTTGCCCACATTAGATGTGTAAAATTTCAACACTATTTATGTTATGTTATGTTCTGATAGTAAGGGTTAGGGTTTTGAGGGTTCCTACAGACAAGGGAGTGTCCTATGATATATCTCTCTTATATACTGACAGATTCTAACAATAGTACTTGACCTAATATCAGCCCTGCTCTAGCTTAGGAGGGTTAACCAAACCCTTAGTCGTACTACCTAATTATCTAGGTACACAAGAGTAGTCTTCTTGAGTTTTGTTCTTGGTGCCACTATAGTAGTCAGCTGATCGATTGACTGAGTTACTACCGATTTCAGGAGACTTATGGAACTTCTTATATACCCGAGGATATGTGGGAGTGAAGGGACATGTACATGAGCTTTCTAATGGGGTACTACTCGAAGGAGTACCAATAATGGTTACCAAGATTTCCAACAAGGTGAAACCATGTGTAGTTATTGCATGTATTCTTCCCCAACTACAATTTTACCCACATAATGACATATCATTATGCTTTATAAACGTCAACACAAGTTTCTAGTCTATTGTTTTTTGTTCTAAAAAACTATAGGGGAAAGTGCTTTGATACAACTTGTAAGGTGACAAAAGGAAATATGAAGAGAAAAAACGTAATTATTATCACAATAGTTAACAAAAAGAATGAACAATAAGTGCAATGAGACAATAGATCCAAAATATGATACCTTTATCATATTGGGAGCAAAGTTCACTTGCCTCTTCAAGGGGGCAACTTGAAACAGAGCAGAGATCGAGTACAAATGATTTACAAAAAAACATTCTCTATTCTTTTTACCCCTATTTATACTATTTCTATCTTCGAGAGAACATTATAGAGGAAGAGCTTTTTAGAGATAGAACCTTCTAGTAAGTTTTCTTACAATAGACATGTTAACATTATTACAGAGGCCTTATTTATTAATAATGACCTTTATTACATAGAAAAACATATTATTCTATCTACTTGAGGGGTTAAGGTTAAGATCCTAACAATTGCATCTGTATTTCATCATTATCAATGAAATGAAAACCAATATACCTCAACATTCCATGAGAAACATAAACTGATGTTGACATGATTGAAGATGTAAGTAAAAAGGATGAAGGGTTGCTTGAAATCCACTAAGGATAAAAAAAATACCAATATTGTAATGGGGAATGAATTTGATAACTTTCGATGAGGTGTTCAATGAGGATGACACGAGACTTCCCTTAGGTGGAGCACAAATGACAACTAATACTGGAGGAAGTCAGTGAACCGACTAAACATAAGGTGATTTTTCATCCGGGGGCAATTAGATGAACTAAGGGTATGTCAAAATGGGACTAAGTATTAGTGGATGGAGATGGATAGATAGTTGATGATGGAAACTTTGGGGATCACAATAAGGGATACTAGAATATATGAGGTGTTGGATGAAACTAAAATAATTGCAGGTATGGGTGACTTAATGTGGATTCTTTGGACGAGGGTCGAGTTTGATAGAAACTCCATCGGATGCTATGGTATGAGTATTGGTGCTTCCATAATAAATAATGTTCTTTTTATAATTACCAATAAATGAAAGAATGTCAAAAAGTAAGCAATTTACAAACAATGAAACGACAGCCCAGGTGATGTTATCAAACAACTCAGCCATATGTGGCGAGAGTGGTGAAAATGAATAGGGGGGGGGCCTTGTGTCAATTGAACACATAAGCACACTGCTTATGGTTGCAGATCCATTGACAAAAGGATTACCACCAAAGGCATTTAAGGAACATGCTAACAGAATGGGAATTGAACGTAGCACATAACAATTGCTACTTTTATGAAATGGATCATCTAATGTTGTTTGTCTTATTTGACACTTTGAGATCTTAATAAAGGTGTTTATGTTTGATAAATCTTGTTCTAAATGTGTACGTACATGTATGAGAATAAATGTATAATGACAGGAA
>JZKD02S1614663.1:156030-168868 GCA_000966675.3 Picea glauca | reverse complement strand
GTTTTTTCCTCTCTATCATTATTCATTTACTTGGTCTCCTTTGAATATTTCCCTATGCTATTTTAACTCAATTTAATTTAATTTAATATATAATTTATTATTTCCCCCTTTGTCATTTCTAATTTATTATTTATCCAATCTAGCAATGTTTCTTCAATGACTTTATTGTGGGATTTGAAAAGATAATAAATTAAATTAGTGATTCGATGCTCTATTTTTAGCTTTGACTAATTTTAATATTTATACTTCATTTTAATGATCAACTTAATATTTAATAATCGTTTCTCTAACGTCCTCAACTACCTTTATTGGGGGTGAGGGGGTCTGCGGCTAGGGTTTCCCAGGCTGTAGAACCCCTGTTTTTACTATTCCCTTCAGATGGTCGAGTGCGGATTTCTCTGTGGCCTCCTTCGACCTGAAGCCATCTTCTCCTCGACGTTTTCTCCTGATTCGGAGTCTACCTTTCATGGTTTTTCTTGCGGGGAGGTCTCCTTTCTTCCCGTTCTTTGATCTTGGTGCGTAGATCAGGCTTCTTTCTGGATGGCAGCAGCGGCCCATCATTTTATGGTATTGCAGTTCCATCACCTTGGTTCTCTTGCTTTGCTCAGTTTGAGTCCTTTTCCCATATATGTTCTTCCTTTGAGTGGGATTTAGTTCTTGCAACCTCCATTTGCTTGGTTGTTCTTCCATTGGAGTTTTCTCTAGGAGTGCATCTATTTTTATTTTGGATTCGAGTTGCAGTCATGCTTATGGGTGCATCTGTGGGGGTGTTGCCTGGTCATTTTTCTCATATCTGTGTATTTCTCGGAGAGGTATCTACTTTATTTCGCTCCTTACTTGTGATTCCTCTCTCTGGTTCATGCGGACGTGCTCTCCTTTATGGATGAGGCGATTTTTTCTAATGGTGGTCGTGTTTTTTGGTGGGGTTCTACTGGAGCTATAGTATTCTCGCCTCAGATCTATCATTGGCCTGTCTTATGTTGTCTCGGGGTTTTTGGAAATCTTTCCATCAATTTTCTTTGTGGGTGGCCTCTCCTCTGGCGGGTTATCATGATGCTTCTTTGTTCTCCCTTTTATGTTTCAGGTTCATTCAGGATCATATGCATACCCTCTGCTCTGTGGCTTTGGATGCAATTTTTCTGTTGCCGAATTTCAGATCCCTTGTAGCTGTGGTTTGGAGTTTTGGATCCTCTCTTTTTAGAGAGATATGTCTGTCACTTTGATCTGGTCCATCCTACATTTGGGTTTTCTTTGGGGTTCATCTTGATGCCCGCTCTCGACAGGTTTCGGGGGTCTTCTCTCATCAGTCTACAGTTCCTCTATCTGGTTGTGTTGGTATGTTCAGGGTTTGATGTATGCCCAGATGATGAGGGAGCTTCATACCATTCTGACCTGGTCCATCTAGTCACCAGTGTTGGTTTGTTCAAGGTTTGATGTATGCCCAGTTGATGTGGGAGATTCATACTACTATGACCTATTTCATATTGTCCCCAGGGTATTTTACTTGGGAATGCTCTTCCGACATGCTTCTCTGTGGTGGAATTTCATGCAGTTATCTAGACATATATTGTTTTTTTCAGGAATGTTCTCGGCTCTTTTTTTTTGTATACTTTGTTGTGGCTTACAAATGACTCATAAAATACACATACAATAAAACGAAGATTAATGACAAATGTCTCATAAAATAAGATAAAAATAAATATACAAATGTCTCATAAAATATCATACAGTAGGATTTTATCATTGGTCATCACCATTATTTATAACATCATGTTATAAATGTCTCATAAATAATGATTTGTCATTAATAATTATTTATATCATCATCATGTTAGAAGTCAATTCTGTAAATGAGTTGAGTCCTCTATAAACAATCAAATTCTTTGATAGAAAACAAACACTTGTGAACACATGATTCACCCTGCATTCTCCTCCAATATAACCTCACCGAGTCAAAGTCAAATCGTTTTTTCCTTACTTCATCTTTAATTGCTCATGTAGTCCTAAGATGAGCACAAATCTCACAAATCTTCGATTAATGTTCCAAAAATAGGTATAATTTTACTTCTCAAATGTGAGAGGCATTCATTCACACATAGATTAAAGGCTACATATATATCAAAGTTTATGATATCAATTATTAAAAATTTGTAAGGAGGGAAAATAAAGACAATTTACTATTGGAAAAAAAAATGATATGAAATTAAGTGCTTATAAATTGTGATTTAAAAAAAGAATTAAAGACAAAGATTCACATGAATTTTAAATCACAAACTAATAAAATTAGAATAAAAAAAATGTTACATGGTTCCAACATCTCCAACTATAAAGGGCCAAATGGTCAGAATATGAATCAAGAGGTTGTATAAGTTCCACTTCTCCAATTTTTTTTGGGCTCAGGTGCCTTAGAATCCACAACAAAAGGTCACCTGAACTCAAATTTTCAAGTTGATCAAGTCAAAACCCAAACACTAAGGCATTGTCCTGGAATCCCAAGTATATTGATTTCATGGTATGATATCATGATTAAAAAAATAATTGAAGGCAAAGGTTGACATGACCTCCAAATCACAAGCTAATAAAACAAGAATCAAAAAGAAAAATGATACATGATTCCAACATCTACAACAATAAAGGGCCAAATGGTAAGAATCTAAACCAAAAGGTCATATAAGTCCCACTTCTCCAACTTTTGTTGGGCCTAGCCTCCTAGGTGTCTACAAATTGCCAACAAAAGGCCACTTGAACTCGAAATTCCAAGTTGATCAAGTCAAAACCCAAATATTGGGGTAGTTTCCTGGATTCCCAAGTACATTGATTTCATTATATTGCATAGATTTCATTGTTTGTAAAGTCGATAATTTTCAACTAAGTTGTTTATTGCATTACTCTTTAGTATAGTGCATCAATTTTAGTGTTTATACAGTTGATAAATTTAATTATTTTATTTCATGCATTGATTTCATTGTTTTGATAGTGGATAAGGCTACATGAAAAACATTTTCTCACTATTTTGAAATGATTGATTAGATAGAATTGCAGGGAAATCATTATGCTTGGTAAAGAAATTTAGTAGTAAGACACCAAATAATTAATCAATTAGATGGTTTGAGATCCTAACCATAGAAAAATAATTAAAGGAAAAATCTCACATGAGCTTCAAATCATTAGTTGATAGAACTAGAATCACAAAGCAAAAGGTTGCATGATCCCAACATTTGCAATTGCAAAGGCCCAAATGGTGAGAATATGAACTAAAAGGTCATGTAATTCCCACTTTTACACCTTTTGTTATGCTTAGATTCCCAAGAATCCACAAAAAAAGTTCAGATGAACTTGAAATTCCAAGTTGATGAAGTTAAAGCCTAAAGCATGGGGCAATCTCTTGGAATCCCACATACATCGATTTCATTATATTGCATAGCTTTCAATTTTCATAATGTCGATAATTTTCGATTAAGTTGTTTGTTTTATTGATATTAGTATAGTGCATTGATTTCAGTGTTTTTATAGTGGATAAATTTGATTATTTTGTTTTGTTTGTTGATTTCAGTGTTTGTATAGTGGATAAATACTACATGAAAATATTTTTTTCACTATTTTGAAAAAAATGAATTATAGGGAAATCATTACACATAGTAAAGGAGTATAGTCGTAAGGTAATGAATAACTAATCTATTAGATGGTTTGAGATCATAATTAAAGGTAAAAAAAAAACCAAAATGAACTCCAAATCACATGTTGATACAATTGGAATCATGAATCAAAAGGTCACATATTTCCAATATTTTCAATTGTAGTGCCTTAGATGGTGAGAATCCAAACTAGGATATCATCTAACCCACTTTTCCAGCTTCCACTACGCCTGGGTACCTAAGAATACACAACAAAAGGTCACATGAACTCGAAATATAAAGCTAATCAAGTCAAAACCCAAAGGACAGGGTAATTTCCCAAAATCCCAAGTACAACCTTGGGTTCTATATTTCTCAATATCTAAAACTTCCTCAGTCTGTATAAGTATTATTTATGCCGGACATATTTGATCGATTTCATGAGTGGCATCTTTCTTGAGGCTTCATGAAGTCACGAGGATTAATGTTGGAGAAAACAACTATTAATATTTGAAAGAAAGAGAGACATGTATGACTTTTGTTGCAATATCTCGAGTTAAAAGTTTGAATGGTATTTGATTTCAATGTCCTTTATCATATAATTATTATGAAAATATTTTTGGAAATAATTGATATGAAAATATGCAAAAGCTAGCAGGCGTGACTATAAGAAACATTGAAAAACATAGATTAAGAAGATCAATGTGTAATATATCTATTATTTATATATGCATCATGTTATTGCCCGATTTAGTGGTCTCGAAAATATACTCTCGAGGAACTAAGGTGGTACCACACAGGTTAAGTGCTCACTTTCACCTTGACACAAATCCCCACTCTTCAAGCCAACTCCTACTAAAGGCTATGGGGAACTTCCCTAATCTAAACAAAAACAAATTCACCAAAGATAAGTAGACCAATGCCTGGTGTTGATGTCTAGGATGAAGGTAAGAGTTAATTATGTAATTATTGATCTAAAATAATAAAATAAACTACAGAAAAAACACAAACCAACAACTAGAAAGACACTCAAACTCTGAGAAATGAGTCTTGAAATAACACAAAGTTGATTGTTACATTCCTTCATGAATTATAAGATGAATACCTTGATCTAGATCTTGGTAAAAGGCTATAAATGAACCACAATATTGTCATCCTGCACTTTCAAACCTTCAAAAATGATAACAAAACACAAAAAACCAACAAGCTAAAGGTGCCTTAATGACCACCCACAAATATTGGGTACTTCCCAGGAGGTAACACATCCTATTAATTTCTTAGTATTCATCTTCTTCATCATTGAACATTGTTACTTCATTGTTATTCACCTTATTACTTGTATAACTTTTGAAGTGACATTCTTAATAATACTCTATAGTTTATAGATTATACTGATAATATTAAAAATATTATCACATTTAAATTTAAGAACAATATGTCCTTGGATGGGGTGCCACTTGGAGAGCATGTGAACAATCATGTTGTCTTAGATTTTTGCCATGCTCCTCCATTTCTCCCTCTCGATGTTGAACATTAATGAAGATGAGCTAGGTGGGCATCTAGACCGTATGGGTAAGTTAGTATGCAGGTTTGACATGGCATCAACTTACATTTTCAATCGTACTTGGACATTGAGTGTTATCAACTCAAGCTCAACAAAATTTACCATGGTCAAAACTGGAATTATTGCATTGTTTATGCTCGATGTGATCTCCTCTCTTCCCATTCTGATTTTGTTCACAACTCCTTAGTCCCTCCCAAAGTTGTTGTTGGATTCTTGCACTATGGTTTCTTTTCCTCCCCCACTTGATCTCCTTAGCACCCTCACTGCCACCATGATGAGAGAGAGAGAAGCCAAAACATGTTCCAACCTACTACAACTTCTTAGCCAGATGCACTTTCCCTTCTCCTTCAATTGCTTCATCTCATCACCCTACTCCTCCTGTAGTCGCAACTCCCTCCACTGCTCAAAATTGGGGAAAAAATGATTGGGTCCTGATCTTCCTGGAGGAGGAATAATTCCCTTCGACTAAGCCACAACCTATTACTATCTCCATGATGATCACCCCTGTGAATGCCCATAATATATTATCCCCTTCCACTGAAGTAGGTGATAATTCTCCTTCCCAGGAGCCAAAGGAGAACTGGAGATTCCATGTTCTTGAGGAGGTGGCTCCCATGTTAGTTGAATAAAAGGTTTTAGAAAACGTTGGTCTAAATACAGTGGTTACACAGTCCGGGGAAGCGGTGTTTGAGTTGATTCCACAACATGGCTTCTCTGAGGAGCAATTGCACCTCATTTTTGAATTGCGTAGGGATGTTGCAAACCAAATTCATTGGTAGGAAATTTTCAGTCACCGGCTGGATATGTTCTTCGACTCTTTCTCAAGTGATCTTGTGAAAAGAATATTCCCAACCTGTTTTCAGCCATTCTCCTTCACTCCATATCCGCCACAATCTCCACTAGACAATGGTGGACAAGGTGCATACAATGTATGACACTCTCCAATTTATTTTTCAATTTGTTAAATGTTAGAAACAAGACAATCTTGGCTTCAAGCCTCCTTGCAGTATATTTTATTTTATCTTAGCTATGGTAATTAACATGGTTATGGACATCTTTTCAAATCCTGGGTTTGGTTCTGGTTTCCATTTTTTGGCAAAATAGACTACACGATCATCCATATGTATATGTTTTCTAAACCTTTGAGGTAATACAATTTTTATTTACAATTTGTTTTAAGGAGAATATGTGGTGTGATCAAGAATTAAAGGATAAAAGAAAATCAAGATACCACAAGGAGGTGGCCAACCGTAAATTAGAATATTAAAAGTACCTCTCAATTTTGGCAAGTGCGAAGAAGAAAATCAACATTGTTAAAATAAGAACAAACTTTCACGAGCTAAATAACGAAACTAGGTGTTGGACAATTCCAAAAACATCGTGGGGCAAAATAATCTATCATTTTTGTGACACTAAGAGGGTTGACGATGAAAATAATTTCTCTTAGAATGCCCTACCTATACCCAAATCAGATCCCAATTTAAAAATATTTTCCACGATATAGTCCTTCCTAACCTCCTAAGTCATCAAAACTATGGTGATCTTGGAACACTTCTCTCAATCTTTTTTGAGCATAAAAATACAATTTTAAAGAAATTAAAGTAATCTCTTAGCTTCTCAGGGTCTGATAGACCAATTCTGGTCCTAGTGGACGTTAATCATCATCATCAATAAATTTCAAATGTTGAAATTCATCNTTTCTCTAGGAGGGGATCTATTTTTCTTTTGTATTCGAGCTGCAGTCATGCTTATGGGTGCATTTGTGGGGGTTCCGCTTGGTTATTTTTTCTCATATCTGTGTATTTCTCGGAGAGGTCTCTACTTTATTCCACTTCTTACTTGCGGTTCCTCTCTTTGGTTCATGCAGATCGAGCTCTCCTTTCTGGATGAGGCAATTTTTTTTGATGGTGGTCATCTTTGTTGGTGCGGTTATATTGGAGCTATAGTATTCTTGTCTTAGATATATCATTGTCCCCTCTTATGTTGTCTTAGGGTTTCTGGAAATCTTGTCGTCATTTTTCTTTGTGGGTGTCCTCTCCTCTGGCGGGTTATCATGATGCTTCTTTGTCCTCCCTTTTATGTTTCAGGTTCATTTAGGGTCATATGCATACCCTCTTCTCTGTGGGTTTGGATGTAATTTTTTTGGTGCCGAGTTTTATATCCTTTGTAGTTGGGGTTTCGAGTTTTGGATCCTCTCTTTTTAGAGAGATATGTATGCCGCTCTGATATGGTCCATCTTGCATCTGGGTTTTCTTTGGGGTTCATCTTGATGCCCGCACTCGACATGTTTTGGGGGTCTTTACTCATCAGTTTGTAGTTCCTCTCTCTGTTTGTGTTGGTATGTTTAGGGTTTGATATATGCCTAGATGATGAGGGAGCTTCGTACCGCTCTGACCTGGTCCATCTAGTCACCAGTGTTGGTTTGTTCAAGGTTTGATGTATGCCCAGTTGATGTGAGAGCTTCATACTGCTATGACCTGGTTCATATTGTCTCCAGGATCTTTTGCTTGAGAATTCTCTTCTGATGTGTTTTTCTATGATGGAATTCCATACAATTATCTGGACATATATTATTTTTTTCATGAATGTTTTCAGCTCTCTTTTTTTTTATACTTTGCTGTGACTTACAAATGACTCATAAAATACACATATGATAAAATAAAGATTAATGACAAATGTCTCATAAAAGAAAATAAAAATAAAGATACAAATGTCTCACAAAATATCATACAATAAGATTTTATCATTGGTCATTACCATTATTTATAACATCATGTTATAAATTTCTCATAAATAATGATTTGTCATTAATAATTATTTATATCATCATCATGTTAGAAATCAATTCTGTAAATGAGTTGAGTCCTCTATAAACAATTGAATTCTTTGATAGAAACGAAACATGTGAACACATGATTCACCCTGTATTCTCCTCCAATATATCCTCACCGAGTCGAAGTCAAACCGTTTTTTACTTACTTCATCTTTAATTGCTCATGTAGTCCTAAGATGAGCTCAAATCTCACAAATCTTCGAGTAAATGTTCCAAAAATAGGTATAATTTTGCTTCTCAAATGTGAGAGGCATTCATTCACACATAGATTAAAGGCTACATATATATCATATCAATGATTAAAAAATTGTAAGGAGGGAAAATAAAGACAATTTATTATTGGAAAAAAATGGTATGAAATTAAGTGCTTATAAATTTTAATTTAAAAAAATAATTAAAAACAAAGATTCACATGAATTATAAATCACAAACTAATAAAATTAGAATGAAAAAAATGTTACATGGTTCCAACATCTCCAATTATAAAAGGTCAAATGGTCAGAATCTTAACCAAGAGGTAGTATAAGTTCCACTTCTCCAATTTTTGTTGGGCTTAGGTGCCTTAGAATCTACAACAAAAGGTCACCTGAACTCAAAATTTCAAGTTGATCAAGTCAAAACCCAAACACTAAGGCACTGTCCCGGAATCCCAAGTATATCGATTTCATGGTATGAGATCATGATTAAAAAAAGAATTGAAGGCAAAGGATGACATGACCTCCAAATCACAAGCTAATAAAACAAGAATCACAAAGAAAAATGATACATGATTCCAACATCTACAATAATAAAGGGCCAAATGGTAAGAATTTGAACCAAGAGGTCATACACGTCCCACTTCTCCAACTTTTGTTGGGCCTAGCCTCCTAGGTGTCTACAAATCGACAACAAAAGGTCACTTGAACTCAAAATTCCAAGTTGATCAAGTCAACAACCCGAATATTGGGGTAGTTTCTTGGATTCCCAAGTACATTGATTTCATTATATTGCATAGATTTCACTCTTTGTAAAGTTGATAATTTTCAACTAAGTTGTTTATTGCATTACTCTTTAGTATAGTGCATCAATTTTAGTGTTTATACAGTTGATAAATTTAATTATTTTATTTTATGCATTGATTTCATTGTTTTGATAGTGGATAAGGCTACATGAAAAACATTTTCTCACTATTATGAAATGATTGATTAGATATAATTGAAGGGAAATCATTATGCTTGGTAAATAAATTTAGTAGTAAGACACTAAATAATTAATCAATTAGATGGTTTGAGATCCTAATCATAGAAAAATAATTAAAGGAAAAAGCTCACATGAGCTTCAAGTCATAAGTTGATAGAACTAGAATCACGAAGCAAAAGGTCACATGATCCCAACATTTGCAATTGCAAAGGCCCAAATGGTGAGAATATGAACTAAAAGGTCATGTAATTCCCACTTTTGCACCTTTTGTTAGGCTTGTATTGCCAAGAATCCACAAAAAAAGTTTAGATGAACTTGAAATTCCAAGTTGATCAAGTTAATGCCTAAAACATGGGGCAATCTCTTGGAATCCCACATACATCAATTTCATTATATTGCATAGTTTTCAACTTTCATAATGTCGATAATTTTCGATTAAGTTGTTTGTTTTATTGATCTTGGTATAGTGCATTGATTTCAGTGTTTTTATAGTGGATAAATTTGATTATTTTGTATTGTTTGTTGATTTCAGTGTTTGTATAGTGGATAAATACTACATGGAAAATATTTTTCTCACTATTTTGAAAAAAATGAATTATAGGGAAATCATTACACATACTAAAGGAGTATAGTAGTAAGGTAATGAATAACTAATCAATTAGATAGTTTGAGATCATCATTAAAGGTAAAAAAAAACAAAAACGAAATGAACTCCAAATCACATGTTGATATAATTGGAATCATGAATAAAAAGGTCACATCTTTCCAATATTTTCAATTGTAGAGCCTTAGATGGTGAGAATCCAAACTAGGATACCATCTAACCCACTTTTCCAGCTTACACTAGGCCTGGGTACCTAAGAATACACAACAAAAGGTCACATGAACTCGAAATCTAAAGATAATCAAGTAAAAACCCAAAGGATGGGGTAATTTCCCAAAATCCAAAGTACAACCTTGGGTTCTAGAGTTATTAATATCTAAAACTTCCTCAGTCTATAAAAGTATTCTTTATGTTGGACATATTTTATTGATTTCATGAGTGGCGTCCTTATTGAGGCTTCATGAAGTCACGAGGATTGATGTTGGAGAAAACAACTATTAATATTGGAAAGAAAGAGAGACAA
Source organism: Picea glauca (assembly GCA_000966675.3). Classification (NCBI taxonomy): domain Eukaryota; kingdom Viridiplantae; phylum Streptophyta; class Pinopsida; order Pinales; family Pinaceae; genus Picea; species Picea glauca. The sequence goes on along the minus strand of JZKD02S1614663.1, from coordinate 158,551 downwards.
GTATGACTTTTGTTGCAATATCTCGAGTTAAAGGTTTGAATGGTATTTGATTTCAATGTCCTTTATCATATAATTAATATGAAAACAATTTTGGAAATAATTGATATGAAAATATGGAAAAGCTAGCAGGTGTGACTATAAGAAACATTGAAAAAGATAGATTAAGAAGATCAATGTGTAATATATCTATTATTTATATAAGCATCATGTTATTTCCCGATTTAGTGGTCTCAACAAGGTACTCTCGAGGAACTAAGGTGGCACCACACATGTTAAGTGCTCACTATCACCTTGACACAAATCCCCACTCTTCAAGCCAACTCCTACTAAAGGCTATGGGGGGCTTCCCTATTCTAAACAAAAACAAATTCACCAAAGATAAGTAGACAAGTGCCTAGTGTTGATGTCTAGGGTGAAGGTAGGAGTTAATTATGCAATTATTGATCTGAAATAATAAAATAAACAACAAAAAAAACGCAAACCAACAACTAGAAAGACACTCAAACTTCGAGAAATGAGTCTTGAAATAACACAAAGTTGATTGTTAGATTCCCTCACGAATTATAAGATGAATACTTTGATCTAGATCTTGGTAAAAGGCTATAAATGAACCACAGTATCATCGTCCTACACTTTCAAACCTTCAAAAATGATAAAAAAACATAGAAAACCAACAAGCTAAAGGTGCCTTAATGACCACCCACAAATATAGGGTACCTCCCAAGAGGTAACACATCCTATTACTTTCTTAGTATTTGTCTTCTTCATCATTGAACATTGTTACTTCATTTTTATTCACCTTATTACTTGTATAACTTTTGAAGTGACACTCTTAATAATACTCTATAGTTTATAGATTATATTGATAATATTAAAAAAATTATCACATTTAAATTTAAGGACAATATGTCCTTGGATGGGGTGCCACTTGGAGAGCATGTGAAGAATCATGTTGTCTTAGATTGTCGCCACGCTCCTCCATTTCTCTCTCCTAATGCTGACTATTAATGAAGATGAGCTAGGTGGGCGTCTGGACCGTATGGGTAACTTAGTACGCAGGTTTGGCATGACGTCGACTTACAATTTCACTCGTACTTGGACATTGAGTGTTATCAACTCGAGCTCAATGACATTCACCATGGTTGGAAGTGGAATTATTGCAATGTTTATGCTCGATGCGAGCTCCTCTCTTCCCATTCTGATTTTGTTCACAACTCCTCGGTCCCTCCCAAAGTCGTTGTTGTATTCTTGCACTATGGTTTCATTTCCTCCCCCACCTGATTTCCTTAGCACCCTCACTGCCACCATGCCGAGAGAGAGAGAAGCCAAAATGTGGCCCAACCTACTACAACTTCTTAGCCAGATGCAATTTCCCTGCTCCTTCAATTGCTTCATCTCATCACCCTACTCCTCCTACAGTCAAGTCTCCCTCCACTGCTCAGAATTGGGACAAATATGATTGGGGCCCGATCTTCCTGGAGGAGGAATAATTCCCTTCGGCTAAGATACAACCTATTAATATCTCCATGATGATCACCCATGTGAATGCCCATAATATATTAGCCCCTTCCACTGAAGTAGGTGATAATTCTCCTTCCTAGGAGCCAAAGGAGAGCTAGAGCTTCCATGTTCTTGAGGAGGCGGCTCCCATGTTAGTTGAAGAAAATGTTTCATAAAACGTTGGTCTAAATACAATGGTTACATAGTCCGGGGAAGCGATGTCTGAGTTGATTCCACAACATGGCTTCTCTGAGGAGCAATTGCACCTCATTTTCAAATTACGCAAGGATGTTGTAGACCAGATTCATTGCTAGGAAATCCTTAGTCACCTGTCGGTTATGTTCTTCGACTCTTTCTCAAGTGATCCTGTGAAAATAAGATGCCCAACCTTTTTTCAGCCATTCTCCTTCACTCCATATCCACCACAATCTCTGTTAGACAATGGTGGACAAGGTGCATACAATGTATGACACTCTCCAATTTCTTTTTCAATTTGTTAAATGTTAGAAACAAGACAATCTTAGCTTTAGGCCTCCTTGCAGTATCTTTTATTTATCTTAGCTATGGTAATTAACATGGTTATGGACATCTTTTCAAAGCCTGGGTCTAGTTCTAGTTTCCATTTTTTGGTAGAACAAACTACATGATCGTCCATATGTATATGTTTTCTGAACCTTTGAGGTAATACAATTTTTATTTATAATTTTTTTTAAGGAGAATATGTGGTGTGATAAAGAATTAGAGGGTAAAAGAAAATTAAGATACCACAAGGAGGTGGTCAACCCTAAATTAGAATATTAAAAGTACCTCTCAGTTTTGGCAAGTACGAAGAAGAAAATCAACATTTTTAAAATAAGAACAAACTTTCATGAGCTGAATAGCGAAACTAGGTGTTGGACAATTCCAAAAATATCGTGGGGCGAAAGAATCTATCATATTTGTCACACTAAGAGGGTTGAAGATGAAAAACAATTTCTCTTAGAATGCCCTACCTATACCCAAATCAGATCCCAATTTAAAA
>JZKD02S1614663.1:96200-108868 GCA_000966675.3 Picea glauca | reverse complement strand
TCACTTTTGTAATTAATCATATTTTGGGTACTGCTAACAAAGTGGCTGATGCTTTGAGCAGGAAATGTTTGCTGATGCAGGAGTTCAAAGTCAGGACGTTAGGCTTTGACGATCTCAGGGATATGTATGCTGAAGATCAAGATTTCAAGGAGGCGTATCAAGCAGCTGAGAATCCATTTCTCAGAGACAAAAGCCAGTGGATAGAGTACGTGATCCAGGAAGGGTTGTTGTTTAAGGGTAATAAATTGTGTATTCCAAATTGCTCCATGAGGGAGAATCTGCTAAAGGAGAAACACAACAGAGGATTGGCCAGACACTTCAGTCATGATAAGACATTCACGAAGCTGAGTGAGTCATACTTTTGGCCGGGGATGCGAGCAGAGGTCAAGCAGTTTGTAAACAGATGCAAGATTTGCTAGCATACAAAGGGAAGAAAGAAGAATGCAGGATTCTATCAACCATTACCCATACCTGAGAGGCCGTGGGATGAAATCAGAATGGATTTCGTATTGGGATTGCCAAGGACGCAAAGAGGATTTGATTCAGTATTTGTGATAGTGGATAGGTTTTCCAAGATGGCACATTTTATCCCATGCTAGAAAACCGGTGATGCAACTCACATCGCAAATCTTTTTTTCAAAGAGGTCGTTCGACTTCACGGCTTACCCAGAAGTATAGTTTCGGAAAGAGATACAAAGTTAGTGGGACATTTCTGGAGGACATTGTGGAAAAAGATGGGGACTAACTTGATGTTTAGTTCTGCCTATCATCCTTATATGGATGGGAAAATAGAAGTGGTGAACAGAATTCTGGGAGACTTGCTAAGAAGCTTGGTGACAGAGCACCACAACCAGTGGGATAGTATATTGCCGCAAGCAGAGTTCACATATAATGACTCAGTGAATAGGAGCACAGGCCAAAGTCCATTTCAGATTGTGTATGGCATGAAGCTGAAAGGAGTTTCTGAATTAAGGGATTCGAAACAAACTGCGACTAGGAGCGCAAGTGCCGAAGAGTTCGTAGAGGCAATGAAATAACTTCACGGCCAGGTGAAGCAACGACTGCTAGATTCAAGTCACGAATATAAGCGCAGAGCCGACCAGTGGAAGAGAAAACTTCAGTTTGAGGTTGGTGAATTAATTCTAGCACATTTGAGGAAAGAGAGGTTCCTGAGGGGAACATACAATAAATTGAAAATGAAGAAAATCGGGCCATGTAAGGTCTTGAAGAAATTGGGAGAAAATTCTTATGAGATCCAGTTACTGGATGGGATCGGAATATCTCCGATATTCAATGTCACAGATTTATATCCATATAAAGATGAGGAAGCAGGAAAAAAAGGTAAACAACCAGAGGTTCAGTGGCAGAAGCAGATGCCGATTGCAGAGAAGCTGTAGATGAAGAACATATTGGACAAAAGAGTTAGTAAGAAGACCAGGAGGAAAGAATACTATGAGTATCTAGTCAAATGGAAGGGCCATCCAGTGGAAGATGCTAGCTGGGAGAATGAAGCAGAGATACAGAAGAATGTATATACCGTGCAGGAGATCATGGATAGGATCCCATGAAATTTTTCAAGCGAGGGAGTATGATGCAGGAACATCGCAAAAGTCAAGCGAGCGTGGAGCCAACACAACGTATTTTTGAGCACATGATAAATTGCTTGAAAATCTTTTTGAAATTGATGCGCCAAATCTTTAATGAAGCCATTTATGAAGGAGCGCCTTTGTCTATTTTATTGGACCTTGAGTGATTCGCTCTTGTCCTTAGTAGATAGGAGGCATTTAAACTAGTTAATGCAGGTAGATAGACTTAAATTCATAGATTAGACAGTTTTAGAAAGAAGGAGGGAAAACGAATATAGATACCCTCATTGTACATTGTAACATAGTTGAAGCAGAAAGAGCACAGGAGAATAGCAGAGAGCTATAGAAGCACATCCATGTATAGATCTTGAATTAATAGAAGAAGTTGATTCAAATCCATGGTTTTGTGTCTTTTCTCTCTGTGTTGATGCTAAATGATATTCTCATGAGTATTTTTTTTCCTGTTATGCATTTTCTTTATTGCTGTGTACGTGGTTTCATGTTTGAGTTTGAAATCTGAGGGGAAGAAGAAATGAGTTTCAATTGTTTCTCTATTTGAGCAAGGATTCCTGCAAGGAGTGTAGTTGAAGTCGTCCGCAAGGAGTGCGTTGACAGAAGGCTCGGATAGTTTAACTCTTGTTCTCATTCACCCAGAAGTGAAATTGGGTCGTTGAAGCCATGCCAGGGGTGCACAGGATAAGGGAGAGTCTCAGTTGTGAATCTGAGCAGAAGCTTTGAAGGACTGCTGCTGCAGGTGTGAGCAGAGTCAGAGAAACCCAAAACACTTGAAGTGTTTGCAGGTTGCCACTAGGGAGGCGTGCAAAGTGTTCTCTTTTTCTAAGAGACTGAGGAGTTGGAGAAAGCCCATGAGGGATAGAACCTTCAAAGCCTAAGGAAGGATTTCAAGGGGAATTCGTGCCATGGAGCGTCTAAAACCAGTGTTGCAGGGTTGCACACAGGAGGATGAGTGAGCACAGAGGAGCACTTGGTTATTTTCAATAAATCCTCAAGAAGGAAGAAATTGACGGTCAGGATCTCGTGGAGGGGATTCGTGGAACATCCGCCAGCCATCAGATCCGCCAGAGTAACGAGGGGGGTTACGGTCATGCCAGGAGGTTAAGCTCAGGAGGATCGTGGGCCGTAGGATCATTGTTGGGATACCCGTCAGCCATTCGATCATGCAGAAGTTGCACCGGGGTTACGTCCTAGCGAGCAGAGGAAAGAACCCAAAGAGGCATCGGGATATCGAGCCATTGGGAGTCGGAGAATCGGAGTTCTTGAGGTCGTAAGAATCAGAATAGTAGGAATCACGAAACTTCGAAACACAATTTCTCGACAGGCTAATAGTGTGGGGCCATAGTGGAGTAGTGGAGGACAGGTGGTGTACCATATCGGAGTTCAGGAAAAGGTAAGTCCCCCAAAAAACTTTGATATTAGGATTCGCGATCCCGCGAAGTCCGAAGTCCCGACAGGGAAGTCATCTATCGGTGTTTGAGCCATCAGGATATCGGGGATCCCGGTGACAAGTTGTTTGTGCATTTTGAAATCATGAACCGCGAAACCCCGATGGGAATAGGACTGCGGTCATATAAGGAGCGGTCACGTGGACTAAAGGATTAGTCCGGGAGGCTAAGGTAGCAGGGGAGCGCATCGGGGATCAGGGATTGGTGAGGCAAGTTGTTTTGGACATCGCAAATGCCAAAATCCCGATAGGAGGAACCCCGATAGCAAGGTAAAAAGGTCAAGTGTTGACTCACGTCGGATTTCAGAGAATCGTGAGGCACAAATCACGCGACCATAGGATTCACGAAATCGCGAAGTTCGATTTCCCAATCGTCAAGGGAGATCTTTTGGAGAACTGCTGTGGGTGTAGAAAATTCCCAATAGGGAATTAGAAGAGCTTCCAGTTCTTCGGGCCGAGCACAGAGGAGGTCCTGTGAGCAGACGTGCCTGGGTGGTGCAACTGCATCACAGGTTCACAAAAGTTTCAAAGCATTTTTCACTGCCCTCCATTCCTGCCACCTTCACCCCTTCCAAATGCACATTAGTTATGCTTTTACTAGTGAAAACTCACCACATAGGTTCGAAAATATTGGAATTAATAAGCGGAAAGCTCGAGGAAATCTCCCATTAAAACACATTAATGGGAGAATATTATGGGATCCGATGATCTTTTTGTGTCGATCTTGAATTAGCAAAAAATTGTTGGTTATTTTAGTTTTTTTAAGGCATCATCATAGTAAGAATGAAATATTGTGCTATCCCATTGTCATCTACAAAGGTGTTGATGTCATGTCCCTCTCTAATATTGTGCATATATTACAGCTTGTCATATTTGAGAATATGCTTACATATGAAAATGTTAACTCATATATTTTCTCTATCGCCTATGCGTTTGAGAAAAAATTGTGAGCCGAAAACACCCTTCAAATTGGAACATGGTTTACATTTAGGCCACAAAAACACTATTAAAATAAAATAATATGAATAGTATTGAAATAAATATAAATAAATTCTGTTTAAACTTGAACCTGAGTTTGTCGAGCTCCAGGTATATTCCTGAGAATGTTTTTCCCATATTTAATGTTTATGGCCACAAGTTCCCATATTAGCGCTATCGAAATCTCATGCCCCCTATTTCATGATATACATCTTGCACCCAAAACTTATGTGATCTACAATTCGACCCTAGACTCCTCGAACTCACAAGCTTCACTCTACCTAAAATGAGTCTGTCTGGGTCCGTGTGACTACCCTGCCTTTCCATACTTAGTTGATTCTTAACCTCTTATTGTCACGGATTCCCGGGTTCATGGACTCTTGGGTTCACAAAAGTTTGAAAGCATTTATCTCTGCCGTCCATCCCCGCTGATCCAGGATCTTTTTGTTCGGTGAATTATTAAAGAATTGTGTTAAATGAGCATAAACTAAAGTACACCATAAAGAAGGATAAGCTCAAAAGTAAAGAGACATAAGCATGCAATATGAATGCAAAAACTTGATAACGGAGTTCGTCCTTGGTGGACTACGTCTTCGGGTCCTACTCTCAAATGGGTAGGCCTTTTTACTAACTCCACAAAAGAATTGGGAAAAATACATAAGTATGCCTCATTCTAGACTCAAGCTACATAATATTTGCTCAGATAAAAAAAAAAAACATCACCACTGCGTTTGTGGCATCGAATTACCTAAAAATGATTATCTCCATGCCTCGATCCGAGTCTGGCACTTTCGGATCCAAGAAAAATATTGCCTCAGTTTTCGTGCCCGCACCTGCAATTAATGATCGAGATTTGTCTCGAAATACGTGCCTCTGCCTCGAAATTCATGTCTCTTTCATACGACCGTGCCCTTGGTTTTCTCCCCATACTCTAGTGGAAACCCCCTTTAAATAATAAAATGTGGATGGTTATGAATTAATGGGGCGCTTGGCACATTGGTTAGCAGAGGCTATTTTAATTAGTTGGTTGGCAGAGGTTTAGGTGGAGGTGGATAGTTTAGCAGTTGGTGAAATATGCCACCAAATCTGGTGGAACCGCCACTAGATTTGGCAGACTGCATTTATATTTTTTTTAATAATTCGGTTGTTGGGTGTCATTTGGCATTTTCCCATGACTGGGCCACATGGAAACCAAACATTGCCCCACATCACCTCCTTGTAAATTCACCTTGCTACGTCACCTCTCTGCAACATCATCTTTCCACGTGTTGTACAGAGGCCACATCAGCCTACCACGTGGCACATTTTCATTGGTCCACATGTCGGCCTAAAAATTCCAAAACTGAGTGGCATGTGGTAGCCTCTAGTGCTCCCATATCATCATTTTGACATCATGCTGACATCATGATGACACATGTCACCCTTTGCGCTTGCCACATAAGTTGTACGAATAATGAATTCATCTGTACTGATGTTGACGTCAGTAGTACGGATGCTAAGTTATCCTTGCTGACTAGGCTAGGTTGACAAAAACTTTGACCATGAATATCTTTCGATTCGTAACTCTTTTTGACGAGCCGTTTACGCTATTAGAAAGATTACGACGTTCTCTTCGCGATCATGCCATTTTCACTGAGTTTTGGGAACTTTGAATGTTTTCCCTTTCTCTGTCTCCTGAAGCCATTTTAAGCGTCTTGAGTTGCCTCTGTGAGTTCTGAGTTGTTCTTAGCCTTCTATGGATCCTTTTTGGATCACCGACCACCTTCACACACTTCCCAATGAAAATTAATTATGCTTTTAATAGTGACAACTCACCACACATGTTCGAAAATATTGGCATTAATAATCGAAAAGCTCGAGGACATCTCCCATTAAAATGCATTAAACCAAGATCTACGAAAGATCATATTATCATCCTCTAGTGTTCATTTTAAATACTATCAGGAAACAATTACTGTCACATGTTGCAATACAAACAAATCTTCATCAAAGAATTAGCTTTTCTCACTGCAACCCGTATGCACCCTAGTCGCCTGATATCGAATTGGCAGAGGTCAATATTATGGGATCTAATTTTTTTTTTTTTTTGAATCTTGAACTCGGAAAAATTGTTGTTTACTTTAGTTTTTTTAAGGCATTTTGCCCCGCATTTCCATACTTAGTTGATTGTTCATCTTCTGTTATCACAGATTTACTGGTTCCCGAGCTCTCAGGTTCACAAAAGTTTTAAAGCATTTTTCCTTCCCGTCCATCCCCAAAACCTTCGCGCCCTTTCCAATGCACATTATTCATGCCTTTATTAGTGACAACTCACCACACATATTAAAAAATATTGGCATTAATAGGAGAAAAGGTCGAGCACATCTCCCATTAAAATGCATTAAACTAAGATTTACGGGAGATTATATTATCATCCTCCAGCGTTCATTTTAAATACTATAAGGAGCAAAGGAACGTTCTTATCACCTTATGGCTGCAACTCGACAACATTTTTGTGGAGATACATTGAATATTTTCGGTCACGAGGACCAGATTTTTTAGTGGTCTAGAGATTATGACTACCACTTGTCCCCTTCTGCCCAGAAGGAAGTTATCTGGACATCTAGAATTGCGTGAGTAGGTTGTGTCCCCGAAGTTTTTTTACTGTAAGGAGTTGGTCACCTGGTGCGCCAAAAATTATATTCCAAACCAGTGGATTATCCAGTTGTGAGACCATTCTCGAGTCTCCCTAAAATCAAGTATTTCAAAATATGTTAAGACTTCCTGAGCCAACTCTTACTTTCAAGGGCGAGGATTGCAGGAAGTTCTTAGTTTTTTTTTCAACATTTCGTACTTTGATAAATGTTAATTTCCCTCTATCATCAAAAACTTGGGTTTTAAGGTGCCTTCCTTGTAATGTTCTTGGTCATCCACATCTGAGAAAACTTAGAGATACCATTCAGGCCCAATTGAAATATGAGGGAGTGGTTTTATGTGATGTCAGCTTTGAGGGAAAAAAATGTAGTTAGCCAACAGAAGCTCAGACAAAATATTCAAGTATCTTATGATTGGTATTATCCCTATATTCAATCCTTTGGTTGATTGAAAGTCCTGCCTGAAGATTTGTATGTTGAAATTATTTGTTTTATTGATGGAAATTGGAAGGTACTTTCAAGTCACCTGCAAAATGCTCCTTTGTTGAAGTATACAGCTTCTCCAACAACACAGATTTGGCAAGTGTATTAAATGTTGCAGACCACACCACAATTTATCTTTCATCAGAGGAATCTCACATATCGTGGCTTACAAAATGGTCCGGGACATTTGGAAGTGATGCCAAATACTATGCCATGCCCGAATATACTTAGAAGGAAATTATAAATTTGGATCCTCACGAAGGTGAGAAACTGTATGAGTGGTTGAATCAACATCCTAAAATTACAAAACTTTCTATCTCAAAGTTTGTTGAGTGAGTTTTGGATGTAGTAACAGACTCGACAAACAATCAACTTCTATATCAAAGTTTGTTGAGCAACTTCTGGATGTAGTAAAAAACTCGACATACAATCAACATTCTATCACTACTGCACATTTTTTTCACTATTCCTATGCAAATAATTACATCTGGGTCGAAGAGCTTACCACTCTTTGCAAGAATATTCTCCTAGTAGTTGAAGGTGGGTATATAATTAGGGAACGAGGCTCTCAAAATTTTCTGATGCCTATGTCAATGATTAACTGGGAAAAGTTAATGGGAAGGAATTTTGGACTATGGACTTTGAAACACTTTCTGAACATTACTTTATACTACCACCTTCTATAGGAAGTTTGACGTATTCGGGTAATGATTTGGTTTTTGAAGATCACCTTTTACTACCACCTTCATGTAATGATTTTGTTTCATTATTTAGAGGAAACCTTGATGTAGTAGATATTCCAGAGCTATTTCCACCGAATATCAATCTTCTTGTTGTTTCCCATGCTTTGAATAAGGATAATGCATTTCTTCTATTGCAATAGATTTGATATTTGAAAAAAAAGAAGTTGCTCGATGCTTGAAGTATTAACTTGTCTGGTTCAAATAAATCACCATCATCTCACTGCAAGCATCTCTCGATTTGTTCATCAGGATCACAGTTTGATAAGCACAAAATGCCTTCTTGGTCATAGAGTGCTTCCATCCCCAGCTTGGGTTTCCACATATGATTTTATTGCTAGCTTGTTTCTTTATCCTGGTGGTGGATCCTTCTATCTCAACTAACATGATGGAAATAAACTAGATCTAGGGAGTTTGATCTCTTCCCGGGATCTGAGTTGACTATATATTAATTTTAGTTGACTTGAAAATGTTTATGTGTGAAACCTAATGTTAGACATAGAAAATACAAATTTTTGTTTTTTTAAATATAAAATAATGTATTTTTTTAACACACCATTGGTCGAAAAGTTTGAGGCTTTATTTGGGATTCACATCCTTCAAGAATGTAAATTAATTACACAATTAGTATTGCTTCTAGAAATGCATTCGATTTGTCATTGACTATGACAATTGTATCAACACTGCAATGTCCAGATAATAAATATCTGACATGCACCTATTGTCAAGGCCATGATCGCACAGGACACCCAACCTCCAAAGATTTCTAGACTCACATCAACATTTTAATTGTCATGAAAAAGAAACGCTAAAGTCAATGCTCTTTTGCAGGTTTGACAACCCTAAAGTCTAAGTGCTTTGACAATGACAAGCCTATTTGTTCACCGCATTACCACCCTGCAATCGATGACATTGTTCCCATTGCCATCGCTAGTGTCAATGTCTGAAGATGAAGCTATCTAGAGCCTAGGGTCATCGCCAATGTCAATGTCTGAAGCTGAAGCTACCTGGAGCCTAGAGTTACGAATTGATATAATTTTACATCTGTTCAATTGCATGTAGGTGCAAGCTTTAGTGGGTCAGGTTGTGTTGCATACGAATACCGACCATATGTGAAAAACCAAGTTGGGGATGGAAGCACTCTACAACTAGGAAGGAACTCTATCCTTATCGACCTGTGATCTTGATGAACAACTTGAGAGACATTTGCGGTGAGGTGATGATGATTTATTTGAATGAGACAAGTTAATACTTCAAGCATCGAGAAACTTTCATTTTTTTCAAATATCAGATCTACTGCAACAGAAGAATTGCATTCTCCTTATTCAAAGCATGGGAAACAACATGAAGATTGATATTGGGTGGAAATAGCTTTGGAATATCTACTACATCAATGTTTCTTCTAAGGAATGAAACAATATCATTGCATGAAGGTGGTAGTAAAATGTGATCTTCAGAAACCAAATTATTACATGTCCACGTCAAACTTCCTACATAAGGTGGTAGTATAAAGTAATCTTCAAAAAGTGTTGCAAATTCCATAGTCCATAATTCCTTCCCATTAAATTTTCCCAGTTACTTGTTGATGCAAGCATGATAAACCTTTGAGAGCCTCGTTCCCTGATTATATACCCACCTTCAACTACTAGGGAAATATTCTGGCAAAGAGTGGTAAGCTCTTCGACCCAGATGTAATTATTTGCATAAGAATAGTGCAAAGAATGTGAAGCGGTGATAGAAAGTTGATTGTATGTTGAGTCTATTACTACATCCAAAGGTTGTTCAACAAACTTTGAGATAGAAGTTGTCTGTCTATTGAGTTTGTTACTACATCTAGAAGTCACTCAACAAACTTTGAGATAGAAAGTTCTGTAATTTTAGGATGTTGATTCAGCCACTCATATAGTTTCTCACCTTCGTGAGGATCCAAATTTATAATTTCCTTCTGATTATATTCGGGCATGGAGTAATATTTGGCATCACTTCCAAATATTCCAGACCATTTTGTAAGCCACGATATGTGCCACTCCTCTGACAAAAGATAGATTCTGGTGTGGTCTGTAGCATTTGATACACTTTCCAAATATGTGTTGTTGGAAGAAGCTATATACTTCAACAAAGAGCATTTTGTAGGTGACTTGAAAGTCCCTTCCAATTTTCAGCAATAAAATAAAGAAATTCAACATACAAATATTTAGGCAGGCCTTTCAACCAACCAAACGATCGAATACAGGGAGAATACCAATCATAAGATACTTGATTTTTTTGTTTGATCTTTTGTTGGCTAACATAATTTTTTCCCCCAAAGTTGACGTCACATAAAACCACTCCCTCGTCTTTCAATTGGCCCTGAACCACATCTCTAAGTTGTCTCAGATGTGGATGACCAGGAACATTACAAGGAAGGAACCTTAAAACCCAAGTTTTCGATGATAGAGAGAAGTTAACACTTATCAAAGTACAAAATGTTGAATAAAAAGATAATGTAGCTAGGCCATATCTAGAAGAGACAAACTATTCAAGAAGATAAATGAGATAGATATAGTTGACAACACCAATTAAGTCCAAGACCCAAAATTGATATTCAACTCATTGTTTTTAACCAAGAAAGAATTTGATGATCAAGTTTAGATCTATAAAACACTGTCATTTGACAATTTCTATGGCATTCTTGAATATGGTGAAGATGGCATGAAAAACTGTCTAGTTGATTATTCGATTAAAAACCAAGATATTGAAGAAGCATTACACAACCTCTCTATTGATCTAAGGGACTTGGAAAATGAATTCTTCAGTATAAAAATCTGGCATGAAATCAATGTGGCACCCATGAGGAGCTACATCGAGGAGTGGTTCAAAAAGGTTGTCGACAAGATTACCAATGAAGGGAAAAGGATGCCTACAAGCTTGATTCTTTTACATATTTTCTTTATGATCCGCGAGAGCCCCAATCCCAGTCATTATGGCAAACACATTTACATTTCATAGAATATGTACTAAACTATATATTTTTTTTACAAATTCCAAGATAGCTATTTTGGGAAATAATATCAACTATATTTTGTAACCCAATTTATCTGAATATAAAATATTTAAGGTTGTTGTATGGTGTTTTTCAATGTTTAATATTGTTTTTTTGAATTTTGTATTTTTTTTAAAAATAACTCATTTTCCTGTACAACTATTGATAGATGAATTCAACCTCTTTATACAAGAATTTAAGACACTCTTTTCTCCCTTTCATTTGCCTCCTCTATACTTACCTGTTTTTCCCTTTTCTTATTCCCCTCTATTATCCCTTTTTGGTTCTATACTTAGTCGCATTTCTATGATCACGGGTTCCCAGGTTGGCAGACTGACAGATGCTCATCTCTATCTATATCGTCACATCATGAGCTTGACGAACGCCATCCCTTTCAATACTTAGCTAATTATCTGAACACGGGGTCCCGAGTTAGCGCTATCAAACTCTTATGTCCTGTGTTCTATGATATACATATTGCACCCAAAACTTTCATGATCTACAATTCGACCCCAGACTCAAACTCACAAGCTTCACTATACCTGGGTTCACACAAGTTTCAAACCATTTATCACTCCCTTCCATCCCCGCCACATTCGCTCCCTTCCCAATGCACATTCATTATGCTTTTACTAGTGACAACTCACCACATAGGTTCAAAAAGATTGACATTAATAAATGAACAATAGATGTTGTTGTGTGAGATACTTACTCCCTTTTCCATTTTCTTCTTCCCCTCTATTATCCCTTTCTAGTTCTATACTTAGTCACATTTCCATGATCGTGGGTTCCCGGGTTGGCGGACTGACAGATCCTCATCTCCATCTATATCCTCACATCACGAGTCCAGCTGACCATCGTTCCTTTTGATACTTAGAAAATTTTATGGCTGTGGTTTTTGGGGTTGGAGCTATAGAACTCTCATGCCCCTTGTTATGTGATATACATCTTGCACCCAAAACTTTCATGATCTACGATTCCACCCCGGACTCCTCGAACTCACAAGCTTCACTCTACCCGGGTTCACAAAAGTTTCAAAGCATCTATCACTCCCTTCCATCCCTGCCACCTTCACGCCCTTCCCAATGCACATTAATTATGATTTTACTAGTGACAACTCAACACACTGGTATGAAATTTTTTTCATTAATAAACGAAAACCAAATCGCGATTTACGGGAGTCTAACCGACCATTGTTCCTTTCCATACTTAGCCAATTTTATGGTCGTTGATTCTTGGGTTGGCGCTATAGAACTCTCATTCCTCGTGTTCCATGATATACATCTTGCACCCAAAAATTTTGTGATCTACAATTCCACCCCAGACTCCTCGAACTCGCAAGCTTCACTCTACCCAGGTTCACAAAAAGTTTCATAACATTTATCACTCCCTTCCGTCCCCACCACCTTCACGCCCTTCCCAATGCACATTAATTATGCTTTGATTAGTGACAACTGACCACACAGGTTCAAAAAGATTGGATTTAATAAGCGAAAACCTCGAGGACATATCCCATTAAAACATGTTAAACCACAATTTACGTGAGATTATGTTATCATATATCGTCTTCACATGTTACGTTTCATATTACTTTATGGGAAGATTCCATTTCATATTAATTACTTTGTTCCTACCATGTATTTCTAGGTAGATTCTTTTCAATAATTGTAAATTAAGATATAACTTATATCTTTAATTAGTATTCAATGAAATTTCAACATAGGTTTTAATATTTAATTTTTTTTTTATCATTTCATTTTTAAA
>JZKD02S1614663.1:47786-83637 GCA_000966675.3 Picea glauca | reverse complement strand
GTCTCTCATAAATCGTGGTTGAATGCATTTTTTTCTTATTAATGCCAATAAGCGAACCTGTGTGTTGAGTTGTTGCTAGTAAAAGCATAATGAATGTGCATTGGGAAGGGAAAGAATGTGGCGAGGATTGAAGAGAGTGATAAATGGTTTGAAACTTTTTTGAACCTGAGTATAGTGAAGATTGCGAGTTCCAGGAGTCTGGGGTCGAATTGTAAATCATGGAAGTGTTGGGTGAAAAATGTATATCACGGAAGTGTTGGGTGTAATATGTATATCACAGAACATGGGGCATAAGAATTCGATAGCACTAAGTTGGGACATCGCGGTGAGATAATTGGCTAAGTGTTGAAAGGGATGACAGTTGGTTGGGCTCATGATGTGACGATATAGATGGAGATGAGGATCTGGAAATCCACTAACCCGAGAACTCACGACCAATCCAGGAGCCCGAGAAAGTTAGGTTCAATTTTAAAGAGATTTTTTTTTATATTTATTTAAAATGTATTTATATTAATGTATCTTAATAGATTATTTTCCGTCCAAATGTAAACCATGTTCCGATTTGAAGGGTGTTTTCGACTCGCAAATTTTGCTCAAACCCATAAGCAATAGAAAAAAATATATATGTCTTAACATTTTGTATATGGAAGCATATTCTGAAATATAGGAAGCTGCAATATATGCACAATATTAAACATGAACATGACCCCAAAATTTATAGGGAAATGAGTTAATTTAAAAAAAAATTCAAAATTCAAAAAACAACACCAAACATTGAAGATCACCATAGAGCAACCTCAAATATTTTATATTTAGGTAAACTAGGCTACAAAATACATTTGAGAATATTTCCCAAAATAGTTGTCTTGGAATTTGAAAAAAGTTATATAGTTCAGTACATATTATGTGAAATATAAATGTGTTTTCCATAGTGACTAGGATTGGGGCTCTCGCAGACTATAAAGCAAATATGTACAAGAATCAATCTTGTATAAAGAAGAAAGTCGATGATGGAAAACAACAAGAACTGACAAGAATAAAGAGAAAATTGTCAGTCCTCGGTTAAAGCTTTGTATTTAAAGAGATACAGTAACTGGATGAAGACATCGACAAAGACAGAAGAATGTGATCAATATCAACTGACTATGATGGTGTCCCATGCCTTGTCATTTGCTCGTTGATGTCCTTTTATGGCTTTCCTCGGTGGTTATGGGAATCTTGTGAAGCATCCTTTGCCCTTCATTGGTATTCTTGTCGATAGATTTTTTGAACCACTCTTCGATGTAGATCCTCATGGGTGCCATGTTGATTTCATGTCATATTTTTATATTGAAGAATTCACTTTCCAAGTCCCTTAGATTAATAGAAAGGTTGTGCAATGCTTCTTGAATATCTTGGTTTTTAATTGAATAACCGACTATCTCAGTTAGCTTGAATAGTTTGTCTCTTCTAGATATGGCTTGGCTACATGCTTAAACGATACCATTCAAGTTTTTTACCTTTTCTTTCCAGCATGCATTTAGTTGGTCTATTCGATCTGGGGAAGGGAGATCCTCCTCTCTTCTTCTAAATTATGTCATACCAGTAACTTTAACACCAAATGGTACAACTACATCGAGGTAGAAACCTTTCTCATTCTTGAGATTTGCTTGCAGATACTCATGAAAAGCATGCGCTCTTGTTCCAAAAGAGACCATAATCTTTGACATCTCCCATTCTTATGTTATTAATTCCATTCTTCCCTTTATATCCTTTTCCACATAGCCTCAGGCTGATGTGAGAAGGCTTGTTGATCATTTTAACTTTTCCGCAGGTGTGGTGGGCCCGATCATTGGCAAAGGAGTAGAAAACAGTGGAAGAGGCATTAGAACTCCCTCCAATTCTTTGATTAGCTCCTTTAACATGACGTTCTCTGCTTAAAGGTCGCTAATGGAGTTTTCAAGAGCATATCCAATTGCTCAGTGTATCTGGGAGATCTGGGAAGGATGCATGTTCCGAACGAGATTTTCCTTTCTTATTCTTTACATCTCTCTTTCTAATAACCAATTTTTTGGATTTGCTACAAAAAACAACGCTCTGAAATGCAAAAGACTATTCTTCGTCCAAGTTATTGGTCCCAATTATTTCCATCTTAGGATTATGCAGAGTAGTGATGTCTAGTTGGTTGTCGTCAGGGAAATTTTTGTCAATGTCAATTTCTAGTTCCATATCTTCGAGGGAGATATCGTGGATATCAATTTCTCCCCTTGGTCCCTCCTGTTCTTGCACTATTTTTTTCCATTTTTTGCTCACAGAAAGTTTGTGAGAACTTTCAATTTTATCAGAGGGAGGGTTCTTATCTCCTCCGCCACCTGAAGAACTGTGTGTGAATTTCTTTCTTGGGTAGGCTGTTGGATTACTTCTCTGAGATGTTGTAGTCTTGGGTGTGGCGGTCGGGGATTGGGCACTTTTCTCACCTAGGCCTTTTCGTTTATGCTTGTACAAATCATTGGTGTTGAGTATTGTCTTGAGGTTTTTGGTGTCACGAGCAGGAATTCCTGAGGTGTTGTCCTCATCTTCATTCAGGATAGTGTTAGTGAAAGAACTGTTGAAACCGACATCCAATAGGTGTTCTACAAAAATACCATCAGGGTTGAACCCTTTTACTTTTTCAGCACATTTCAAATTGAACTATGGAAGTGGCCCATGAAACTGTCAATCTTGTTCATATTCCTGACTATGAAATCCCTGGCTTTCCAAGGTAGAGGGATGAATTGAGTTTTTCTCTTTTCATGGAAAAAATGCAACGAGTAGGTGTACTGCCTTGATATTTCAACAAAAAAAATTGTACCAAATATGTGACATGGAAGGAAGCAAGGATTTTGTTTGGATCCAAAAATACTTATGACATTATAGTTCTCTATTTATTATAGTGTGTCCTTCCTATCCAGGAACTTGGTTTCCTGGTCAGACAACCAGGGAAAATACTTTCCAAATATCAATCCTTCAAAAACTGAAACAAAATCATTAGAGACTTCATAAAAATGTTGAGAGGCGTCATGTCTCCATAATATCTGGTACCAAAAGGTTACTGGGTCAAATTTACACTTTACCTTCTTACACATAGATAATCTAGGGAATGGAAAACAATTATCGACCGCGAAAATTAAATAATATGACATAAACAATGTATTATTCCTTGTGTATTGCAATAAGAGGGAAGAGATTTCAATGGAAATCAACTTTCCCCAATGGAAGATGGATTGTTCCTTCATTGTAAAATATAAAATATACAGAATCATCTGAGAGATGTTGGCTGCAATTTAATGTCCCATTATCCTCGTGAAAAGACATGCAATTTCCCGCAAAGGGTTTTTTAATGCACTACCCTGTAATTTGGTCATGTCCTTGGACCAACCACAGGGTTCTCTAAGAACTTCGGCAGGAGGTCCAATTCATTATCATGCTTCTTTAAGAACTCTCTGCAGTTCTTGCCCTTGAAAGTAGGCGTTGGGTTAGGAAGTCTTAACATATTTCGAAATACTTGAGGCGATAGGGAGACTCGAGAATGGTATCGAAACTGGATAATTCACTGGTTCAGAATGTATTTTTCATTGCAGCAGGTGACCAACTCCTTACAGTCAAAACTTTCAGGGACACAACCTGCTCGTGCAATTCTAGATGTCCATATAACTTCCTTCTAGGAAGAAGGGGACGAGTAGTATTCATAATCTTTGGACCACTAAAAACTCTGGTCCTCACACCCAAAAATATTCAGGGTATCTCCACAGAAATATTGTCGAGCTGTAGCCATAAAGTGATGAGAACGTTCCTTTGCTCCTGATAGTATTTAAAATGAATGCTGGAGCATGATAATATAATTTCCTATAAATCTTGGTTGAATGCGTTTTAATGGGAGATGTACTCGACCTTTTCGCCTATTAATGCCAATATTTTCAATGTGTCTAGTAAGTTTTCACTAATAAAGGAATAATTACTCTACATTGGGAAGCATGCAAAGGTGGTGGGGATGAACAAGAGTGAAAACTGCTTCGAAACTTTTTTGAACCCGCGAGCTCAGGAACCGGCGAATCTATGACAATAGAAGGTGAAGAATCGACTAAGTATGGAAAGGCAGGGTATTATTGTAACACACCCATGGTGGGGGATCCAAAATTTCATTCTCCTTAAGTAATCAAATCCTTCATTCAGGGTCTCTATCACATTCTTCTCATCTAGATATTTCTAGCCACAGTCTCCATGCTCAAAATCGAGCTCAGAACTGGCAGATATACCTCTCCCAAGCTCCTCAGGTGTTCATTGGTCAGGGTCACATGGCTTAAATATGGATTCGAATCAATATGCTTCATCCTGAGTTCTCTGATATCCCAGAGCTTCCAACATTCCTAAATCTATGGCAGATATCCATCCACCAACCAATCCAACGACTGGGCTTGATCCTCGACTAACTCACATGCTAGTGGGGAATTCAGCGTTCAACCTTCAGATTTAAATTCCAGGCCTAGCCCTTTCCCTCTATCTACAATCACATACAACCCTGGGCTATGACCAGATGCCAAGACGACATGCACTTATTTCAGTGCTTCGAAGCTTCAAGATCTGAACGTTTTCAACTTATGACACCACAAATCTCTCGAACTGTTGAGTCGGTGAATTTTGGGTATGCCACAGGGATCAACGATCCCCATTCTTTGTCAATATCAATGACCCACTATTACTTTGGGCTGCTAGGATTCGATGAATTGCAAAACACCTCTCCTCAAGTCTTCTACAACACCAAGTCTCTATACTGCGCGATCTTACGCCACACATCCACAGAACATCAACGGTTTTGATTTACTTCGGGACTTCACGCTTCGGTGAATTTCAAAGTACTAACAAATGAAAACCTCCAAAGTGAAATCCTTCTAGAGTGTATAATATTTTGACACACGCCCTCCTCTATTCAACGGTCACGATGGAATCTGACGCTTCGGCCTTTAGAAGTTATCCATCCACGCGACTCCACTTTCTCTGAAGTGGTTATCCTCCAAAATGAAGGATCTCCTAACACCTGTCCTCTGTTGACAGATGGCTCCAATGAACTCCAGTGCCCTCACCTTCGGGAGTTCTTTCTCTAACCAACTCCGCTTTTCTCTCAGAGTGACTTTTCTTCGAAGTGGCAGATCTTCCACCATGCGTCCTTTTCCAACGAACGACTGGGATTACTTTGGGACTCCGGACTTTGGGAATCCTTGTGCCTTCACACTTAGATTATCCTCGAGTCGGTCAATGTCGGGCTGACCACAACCTAGATCTGATGGTCTAAGGTTATCCACGTAACCCTAGAGATCTACAACTAGTAACTTTTTCTCAAGGGTCCCTTGGGTCCCGTTGTTAGGCCACTCCGAGAGAGACACCTGGAAACCCTGTCACTCGACACATGGGCTCCCACATGATCTCTATGTTAATACTCATGTCCCCATGATCAAATTATAGTGAGAGATCCTGAAGGATCCTTAGATCCACAATCCATAGTGATTGCGGGGCCCCAACGTGCTCACTCTTTATTAGAGGGCTCAATCTTCACAATTAAAAAAGTACTCGCCCAACTCAGTATAATTGAGGTTGTTGATCCTCCATCCCAATGAGATCAACGATGTTGGTAAATTGCGGGTTGTGAACTAGCATGTCTGCTAATTTCACCTCTGTGCTCCGCAATGATTCAACATCATCGATATTCGTTCACAGATCTACGGTTCACAGCGATTGCGGGGCACAATATCCACAAACTAGGAAGTGCTCACCCGAGTCTATCTAATCATGGTCATTTATCTTCCATCTCCAATGAGATCAACGACCTTGTTTGATTACGAACCGTGAACTAGCATGTACGATAATTTCACCTTCGCACTTTGCAATAATTTCCAACCATCGATCTAATCGAGCGTCTGGTGTTTGATTTGTTAACTCTACTGGGTCTTTTAGTCGTTCTGACAACTGAGATAGGTTTTCCCCCCAATGAACGATTCACATTTATCTCCCCAGTCAGTTTCTTGATTCATATATGTTTCTTGTTACTCAGGGAGCTCAGGTAATTTTGACTATCGTGAAGTTTGACATTCCAAACTTCGAACTCCCGAAACTATGAAACCATTTTGAACTGGTTTCTTTCGGGCTTAGCGCAGGGTTCGTAGACCCTGGTCATATGGAACTTCAAATGAGTCTCGTGCTATGCACTCTACTCTTATCCAGGTTTTAGTTAAGGCCATGGGCGCGAGTTCAAGGTATCTCAGAATACTGGTTTGAAGGAAACGTCTTCCTAGTTCGTAAAACCTTAAGTTCTGAAACTAGGCAGTGTAAACTTGTGAGGTTACCAAGACGATAGCAGTGCCAAGAGGCTTTCTTTGAATTCGGAGCTGTGAGGTATCTTCCCAAGGAAAACACCTTTGAGATTTAACCTGGAGCATGCGGGAAAAGAAGAAGCACAAGTCCTCAAGGGAACCAACGTATATACATAATTTAACCTTTTCAATGCAGAACCATTTACAAATATGTAAATACATGCATGCAACTATTAATTCCCAATTCAATGCACAAAGTATGGAAGCACTTATCAAAAAAAGATAACGTGAAACGACTGTTGGAAAGGGTGCTCATTTCCACCCAACCATAGGCTCAGTCACTCCTAACAGATATACCACCATTCCCCCCCCTGAGCTATATCGCGATGATTTTAGATTGAATATCTTCTTCCGGCTCAGAAATAGATAGGGATGAAGGTTACTATCCTTCTCCCATATTAGTCTCTATTTCCTGTGATCAGAACACACTCTTTTCACAATTCTTCCTTGAATCCCAGATCTTCCACTCTCGACTCTACACTCGTCGCAGATTTCCTCCTTGACCCCCCACGCTTTCTTTTTTTTCCTTTCCCAACAAGATTGCATGTGTCCCGAATTCCTAGTCCATGGTCAGGTCTGGAAGCCTTATAGATGGGCGGTCTACCCAATCCCCTCATTAACTCTTGAGGATATCTTCCCACCTACCAGCCCGACTGTAATTCATTCCTGGGTCAGAGGGTTGTTCTGATCCTAAGAAATTAAATCCAACAAAGTACTGGTTCAATGGAGGTTAATGCAACCATTCCTGGTCCCCTCCAACATCTTTTCATAGTATTCGTGGTCTCTCTTAGCACATCCCCTTTCCAACAATCATGTAACACATATCTATTTTTGATTAAAATAATAGAATTTACATTCATCGACCTTTTATACAAAGGTCCATCAAATCAAATATTCACAACTTTGAGTTTTCCATAGTTTATTGGATAATATAATTATATTTACAAACTGAGGGAAACAGGGTGTTACAATTCCCTCCCCCTTAAAGGAACATTGTCCTCGATATTTTATCTATAAACATGCTATGTATATACAGAAGTAAACAAAATTGAATATGTTTGTCTCATGGCATCCTCAATTTCCCAGGTGGCCTCATCTGGCCCAAAGTGTTTCCCTTGCACCTTGACCTGTGCAATGGTTTGGTTTCTGAGTGACATTTCCTTCCTATCTAGTATGCATTGAGGTTTTGGCAGGAATTCTCCCTCCAGCTCCACCTAGATCACAAACCAGCCAATTATATGATTAGGATCATGTACATATTTCTTCAATAATGAAACATGAAAATCATTATGTGCCTTTACTGTGGGAGGGAGTGCTAGCCTATAGGATATAGGTCCCACTCTATATCAGACTTCAAAGGGTACACAATAATGAGGCTCCATCTTGGCACAAGCTCCCATTCTCAGGGAGTGTTGGACCTTGACCAAGTTTTGTGGATTCTTGGTCATGTTTGACCTATTTTTGGGACTTCGACAGGTTGTCGAATGTGGAGCACAAGATGAAGCAGAGATCACAGGATCTCAGCCCCCTTTTAGGTCTTTTTGGGTTTTGGGATTATGTAACGGGTATGGGAATGTCATCCCATGGGTTTACCCATGCTTAGGCCCACTTTTGTAATGTATATATAGAAGACTAAGTGATGTAATAAAAGAGGTGATAAGTAGTGCTAAGTGCTAGAATTAGATATGTGTGATCAAAGGATTGTAAGAGTGCTAAGTGTTAAGTCATGCTTTGTGCATACAGTGCAAGTAATTGTAAGAAGGATTGGTGTTGTACCCTAGCTCGAAGAAGGAGGATCTGGTGAAGTGCATGTAGATAGCATGTCTTCTATGGAGTAGGATTTTGATGCCATGTGCCTGTAAGAAGCTTAACCAAAGGTAATAAAGAAGAAAAGAGTTGGTGGATGTAGCCCCAGGGTGGGGATGAACCACGTACATGTTGTTTTGCTATGATTTGTGCGATGTGTTGATGTGTTGATTTGTTACTTGCTAAGTGATTTGATATAGATAGATAGATCTATTGATGCTTTGTGCTTAATGATGTATATGGATGCTAGATTTGACCCATGTGCTTAGTGCTTGAATCTGCTAGATCTAATCTATCTCTTTATGCTAAGTGCTTAGATACATTAGATCTGAATGAATGTTGTGATGCTTTGTTTTATCTGTAGAGTAGATATTGGTTAAATATTGATGAACTGTCAGTGCTAAGTGCTCTGTTAAGTTTTACAATCACAGATCTGTGTCACAGCTAAGGTTGTAGACCCTGGAGTCCTGCAACCACCCCTACCTCTACCTTTGGTGAGACTCCATCTGCTTCGCAGGTGTTGCCAAAAGGGCCAATAGTTAGGGTTTTTTTGGTGCGTTGTTGTAGCATGGAACCCTGGGTCTGCCCCTGTGCCAACAAATGGTTCCGTTGCTAGGACCTGAAACTGTGATTGCTGGGAATTGAGGAAGAAGAAGATTTGTGCAAAGATTCGACCTGAAACTCTGGAAGCTCCGTGCGTAGACCTATTTCCCTAGTGCACAACATTCTAATTAACCTTTTAATCCCTGTGCCAAGAAAAGAGGTTAGATATGAATAAAAGAGGTAGGATCTGCAAGCTCTGTGCTCTGATAAAGGTAAGAATAGTGAAAAGTTCTAGATCTGAAAGTTTTGTGCTCTGTAAAAGTAAGATAAGAGGAAATTTTTGTTTCAATAGTATTGATCTAGGTATGTTTGATAAATTTTTTCCTAGCTTGAAAATTAGGGTACTAATAGATGAAAGAAGGTTTGATATGAGTAGATCTGATAAGAATAGTGAAAGATATGTTATACCTATGCATAGAAAGAATGTTTGGACTAACAAGTGGATGTAGGATCCTAGAAAGAATTTTTTGCAGGTCAGCTACTATGATCCTAGCGCACAGTACAGGAATGGCTGGGGATCATTTAAAAGAAAGAGAGGATTAACCCTCTATTATAGTTGCAGAAGACTAGTACATATTTCTAAGGAATGCCCTAACAGAGGATCTAGTTGTCTTTGTTGCAAAGCTATGGACCATGAAGTATTGGATTGCCCTAGAATGATTGCTAAGCTTGAAGGAATGAACATGAGACAAGAAAACCCTAAGGTAGATTCAAAAACTAAGATTATGATAGAATCCTAGAAAGAATCATAGAAAGTATTGCTAAAGATGAAAGAAACCTTGAATGACCACCGACATGTTAGCTTATCGGAGATCTTCAAAGAAAAAGCATGCATAGAAGCAAGAATATGAGATTTCAACATTGACTATGTTCTGGATGAGGAAACATAGGTGAATATCATGACAGAGAGAACTTGGAAACTTTTAGGGAAGCCTGCTATGATTCCTTCACTAAGAGGATTAGGACTATTTAGAGGAAAGCTGATAAACCTATGTGAAAAGCTCGCCCAAATATCTATGTATGCCAATGGAACTTTGACAAAAGAAGATTTTGAGATTGTTAAATTTACTCAGAACATCACCCCATTTGTTATGTTACTAGGAAAGCCTTGGATTGAAAGAGATCAAGCCAGAAGGAAGGAAGAAGAAGTCTTAGAGCAGAAGAAGAAAGAGTTAAAAGATTTCATGACTAGAAGGATCACACACTTGATTGAAGAACAAAAGAACAGATCGAATCTATTTAACACCAGAGACTTGGATGTCAAAGTTTCAAGAACACTAGAGGACCCACAGAAGATTGAATTACATGTTCCAGATAAAGGAGAATTATTACCCTTGAATCTTAGGAAAGAATCTCAACAGTGCAAAGTTACTATGACAAAAGAAGATAAGAATCANTCCAAATGGCACCACCACAAATTCATAGTGACCATACCTTGTCCTAAAGGCCATTTTGTGGATGTCTTCATCCTTGATTCAGACTTGATGGTATCCAGACCTCAAGTCAATATTTGAGAAAATGGAAGCACCCCCTAATTGGTTGAACAAGTCATCTATTCTTGGTAAGGGGTACTTGTTATTTATGGTTGTCTTATTGAGTTGTCTATAATCTATGCATAGTCGGAGCGTGACATCTTTCTTTTTCACAAACAATGCTGGTGCTCCCCATGGAGAAACACTAGGCCGGATGTAACCTTTTTCCATTATTTATTTTAGTTGTAGCTTGAGCTCAACTAGCTCGGGTGTACTCATCCTATAGGGTGTCCTAGACACTGGCACTGCTCCTGGTGCAAGTTCTATCGAGAAGTCAATGTCTCTTCTCGGAGGTAGACCCAGTACCTCTTCTAGAAACATGTCTCTATACTCTCTTAATATGGGGTGGTCCTCTAGGTTCGGTTTATCATCCTCAACAGATTCCAACACCTGTATTGCATATAGAGGACATCTCTTTCTGCAATACTTTTTCATTTGAAGGGCTAATATTTGTCTCACTGAGACAGGTTTTTGAATCCCTTGGAGGGTCATCTTTCCCCCTTCTTCATTTACACATTCTAAAGTTTTCTGGTAACATTCCAACTTAGTCTTATAAGAATCCAACCAATCCATACCAATAAACAAGTCATAATATCCTAGGGGAAGTATTCTAAGGGTCACTTGGGTGGGAAACCAATCCATGTTGAATTGGCAAGATGGTAAGATGTTTGTTACTGTTCTTTTGTTTCCAATGGCTAGTTGTACCAACCATGGATTAACATGTTTAACTGGTTGTATTTTACACTTATCAATAGTCTAAGGGGTCACATAACTCAAATTAGAACCAGGGTAAATTAAAATAGAAACTAGACGGTTGGCGATCATACCTTCCATCTCCACGACTGAAGCTTGGTGGTCGGCTTGTTTATTATCCAAAGTCACATAAATCCGTGGCATGGTCCTAGCCACATCATTGACCGTGGTAGCTTCTTGGATGTTGTAGATTCTCCTATGGTTCATCTGTCTATTTGGCAAATCCCTTAGCAGATGTTCTTCTCCACAACCCAAACATTTCAAGGCTTCTCTCTTTGGGTTATCAGTCTTTCCTGGGGCTGATCCAAAAGGTTTATTTCCACTCTGGGAGGGGAAATTCTGCTGGTGCACAGTTCGGGTAGGAAGGTTTATCCTTGAATCTTTCCTATAGTTCTTAAATCTCGAGGATTTAAAACCCTTCTTCTTGAACCCCAAACTATTCTTCTTCTTCCAATCCTTGCGAGGTTCTGTCTAACACTCAAACTATTATTCTTCTTCCAATCCTTGTGAGGTTCTGTCTGACGCTCGAACTATTCATAACAATACCTTTCCTTTCATATAGTTTCATCTAAGGTCTTTGGCTCGACAAACTCAATCCTGTTCTGATAGATCTGAGGTAACCCATTGATAAATCATTGGACTTTTACCTTTGCATCTTTTATGTAGGGTACATACCTCAGTAGCTCAAGGAACTTATTGATGTATTCATCTATGCTGAGTTGTCCCAACTTGAGTTCATAGAACTCCTTTGTCTTCCCATCAAAGTATTTCTCTGACAGATACTTCTTCTTTAACTGTTTCTCAAACTGTTTCCATGATAAGTCCTTTTCATGAATTCCTTTCATGTTCTTAACATCTTCCCACCAAATGGAAGCCTTTCCGTTCAGGTTGAAGATGGTTATTCGAGCCTTCAAATTTTCAGAATAGTCATGAACTCTGAAGTACTTCTTTTAGGCAAACAGTTAAGCTTATGCCTCTTCCCCTTTCTCAATATCTCCATTGAAAGAGGGTGGTTTGGATTTCTTGAACTCTTTAGGGTCACGAATTTTGGAATTCTTTCGCTTCTTTCCTTTCTTCTGAGAATGTGAGATAGTTTTTCTACTAGAAGATCCCTCGGAGTTGCCCATTCCATTTCCAGTCTCCCGATGAGTGTCCCCTACCTCCAAGTTATGCCTNTAATATTTGTCTCACTGAGACAGGTTTTTGAATCCCTTGGAGGGTCATCTTTCCCCCTTCTTCATTTACACATTCTAAAGTTTTCTGGTAACATTCCAACTTAGTCTTATAAGAATCCAACCAATCCATACCAATAAACAAGTCATAATATCCTAGGGGAAGTATTCTAAGGGTCACTTGGGTGGGAAACCAATCCATGTTGAATTGGCAAGATGGTAAGATGTTTGTTACTGTTCTTTTGTTTCCAATGGCTAGTTGTACCAACCATGGATTAACATGTTTAACTGGTTGTATTTTACACTTATCAATAGTCTAAGGGGTCACATAACTCAAATTAGAACCAGGGTAAATTAAAATAGAAACTAGACGGTTGGCGATCATACCTTCCATCTCCACGACTGAAGCTTGGTGGTCGGCTTGTTTATTATCCAAAGTCACATAAATCCGTGGCATGGTCCTAGCCACATCATTGACCGTGGTAGCTTCTTGGATGTTGTAGATTATCCTATGGTTCATCTGTCTATGTGGTAAATCCCTTAGCATATTTTCTTCTCCGCAACCCAAAAATTTCAAGGGTTCTCTCTTTGGGTTATCAGTCTTTCCTGGGGCTGATCCAAAAGGTTTATTTCCACTCTGGGAGGGGAAATTCTGCTGGTGCACAGTTCAGGTAGGAAGGTTTATCCTTGAATCTTTCCTATAGTTATTAAATCTCGAGGATTTAAAACCCTTCTTCTTGAACCCCAAACTATTCTTCTTCTTCCAATCCTTGCGAGGTTCTGTCTAACGCTCAAACTATTATTCTTCTTCCAATCCTTGTGAGGTTCTGTCTGACGCTCGAACTATTCATAACAATACCTTTCCTTTCAGATAGTTTCATCTAATGTCTTTGGCTCGACAAACTCAATCCTGTTCTGATAGATCTGAGGTAACCCATTGATAAATCATTGGAATTTTACCTTTGCATATTTTATGTAGGGTACATACCTCAGTAGCTCAAGGAACTTATTGATGTATTCATCTATGCTGAGTTGTCCCAACTTGAGTTCATAGAACTCCTTTGTCTTCCCATCGAAGTATTTCTCTGACAGATACTTCTTCTTTAACTGTTTCTCAAACTGTTTCCATGATAAGTCCTTTTCATGGATTCCTTTCATGTTCTTAATATCTTCTCACCAAATGGAAGCCTTTCCGTTTAGGTTGAAGATGGTTATTCGAGCCTTCAAATTTTCAGAATAGTCATGAACTCTGAAGTACTTCTTTTAGGCAAACAGTTAAGCTTATGCCTCTTCCCCTTTCTGAATATCTCCATTGAAAGAGGGTGGTTTGGATTTCTTGAACTCTTTAGGGTCACGACTTTTGGAATTATTTCGCTTCTTTCCTTTCTTCTGAGAATGTGAGATAGTTTTTCTACTAGAAGATCCCTCAGAGTTGCCCATTCCATTTCCAGTCTCCCGATGAGTGTCCCCTGCCTCCAGGTTATGCCTTCCTCAAGGTACTTCTCCCTATGTGGCCACTTATGGGACCACATTTTCGTATTTCAGGTGGAGTTTGACTTCTCTCTGTATATCAGATAAGCTCTGCAACAAGACTACATTGATTTTCTCTTGCTCCTTTATCAATCTCTCGTTTTCAACCTTGCAACTTTGTAATTCGGCCATAAGGCTCCTTAAAGTTTCAGCTAGATCCAAAGGGGTCTCCATTGCCCTCCTCTCATCAGAATCTTCATCTCTATTGTGGGAGTCCTCCCAGACTTCATGGTGCATTGCCATCCTTTATGCTTGTGATTTCCCATGATTCACTGACTGTTGGAGTGCAGAAAAAAACTTGTAGTTAGCCAATAGTCTATTAGTTTATGAACAACATACAATTCAAATTTATTAAATACACACATAGTAGAAAGTTATATTCTTTCCCTCAATAAAAGTTTAACAAGACTCTCTAGGGAAGTAGTAAGATAAGGTCTCACCCTTAAAATTTACTTTAAACATGATTTTTAAATGACTCATCCCTAAGCCCAAGAAGACCAAGTGTTGTAACCATGCTCTGATACCAATTTGTAACACACGCATGGTGGGGGTGCCAAAATTTTGTTCTCCTTAAGTAATAAAATCCTCAATTTGAGGTCTCTATCACATTCTAATCATCTAGAGCTTTCCATCCATGGTCTCCATGCTCAAAACCGAGCTTAGAACTGGAATATATACCTCTCCGAAGATCCTCAGGTGTTCATTGATCGGGGTCACAAGGCTTAACTATAGATCCAAATCAATATGATTCATCATGAGTTCTCCGATATCCCAGAGTTTCTATCATTCCTAAATCTATGGCAGAGATCTATCCACCAACCAATCCAACAACTGGGCTTGATCCTCGACTAACTCACAGGCTAGCAGGGAATTCGGCATTCGACCTTCAGATTTGAATTCCANTTGAAGTGAATTTTGTGTCTTTGTCGAATATAATCTCTCTAGGCATGCCATGTAGTATGAATATCTCCTTCATGAAGAAGTTGGCAATATCTATTTCCTTGCAAGTCGACTTGACAGGAATGAAGTTAGCAGACTTATTCAATTTGTCCACCACTACCATGATGGCATCATTTTGCTTAGTCGATATTGGTAATCCGATGATGAAATCCATGGAAATGGTTTCCCAGTTCCATTATGGAATTGGTAGAGGCTGTAACAACCCTTCCGGGTGTCGGTGTTCTTCCTTAAATTGTTGGCATTCTAGGCACTTAGCTAGATAGTCGACTATGTCCTTTTTTCAGTCCAGGCCAATAGAATTGTTTCCTAGTGGTCGTGATCATTTTTTGATATCCTGAGTGACTAGTATATGGTCTCTTGTGTAGTTCATCCATTATGAACCTCTTCAAGTTGTCACAACTTAGAATATACAATCTATTTCTATAGGTCAGCATGCCTTCATCGATCATCTGATACCCTTCATACTTTATCCCTGTAGGCTCTTGACTTAGGTATCAGGTCACGATCTTGAAGAATGCATATGTTTCTTGTGCATTCCCGATTCCTTCTCTGACATCTGTTTCACAGGTGCTTACTGCTTCCAGGTGAATTTTTTTCACACTTCTACTAAGGGCGTCGACTACCCTATTTTCCTTCCCTTTGATGTGTTTGATTTCAAAGTCAAACTCACTAAGGAGAGCCTTCAACCTAGCTTGTCTAGCATTGAGTTTTGGTTGATCAAACATGTGCCTCAACCCACAGTGGTCTGTCATAAGTACAAATCTCCTACCTAGAAGGTAATCCCTCCACATTTTTAAAGCATGTAGTATGGCAACCAACTCTAGATCATGGGTCGCATAATTGATTTCATGCTCATTCAATTTCCTGGACGCGTAGAAAATTGCACATCCCTCTTGCATAAGGAATCCTCCGAGTCCTTCCTTGCAGGCATCTCTACACATGAGGAAGTCATTTTCAGGGTCTGCAATCTTCAGCATGGGTGCATGGGTCAGGAGGTATTTCAGTTCTTGAAATCTTTCTTCACATTTTGATGTTCAAGTGAATTTAACCCCTTTCTTCTGGAGGGTAGTGATTGGAAAACCAATCTTGGAAAACACTTTATGAACCTTCTATAATATCCTGCTAAGCACATAAAGAATCTAATATCAGATACATATTTTGGGGTAGGTCATTCCATAATAGATATGATCGTGTTAGGGTCTACTGCTGCCCCTTCTTCAGAAATGACATGGCCCAAGTATCACTTGCTTCTGGAAAAAGTCACACTTGTTAATCTTAGCGTAGATTTGATGTTATCTTAGTACTTGAAGTACAAGTCTAACATGTTCTTCATGCTCTTCTCTATTCTTGGAGTATATTAATATATCATCAATGAAAACCAATACAAATCTGTCTAGGAATTTGTTGAGTACATTGGTCATCAAGCACATAAAAGTGACGAGAGCATTGGTTAATCCAAATGGTACCACCACAAATTCATGGTGACCATACCTTGTCCTGAAGTCCATTTTTTGGATGTCTTCATCCTTGATTCAGACTTGATGGTATCCAAACCTCAAGTCAATTTTGAGAAAATGGAAGCACCCCCTAATTGATCGAACAATTCATCGATTCTTGTTAAGGGGTACTTGTTCTTTATGGTTCTCTTATTGAGTTGTCTATAACCCATGCACAGTTGGAGCGTGCCATATTTATTTTTCACAAAAAAAGCTGGTGCTCCCCATGGAGACACACTGGGCCGGATGTAGCCTTTTTCCATCATTTATTTTAGATTTATCTTGAGCTCAACTAGCTCGGGTGTACTCATCCTATAGGGTGTCCTAGACACTGGTACTTCTCTTGGTGCAAGTTCTATCGAGAAGTCAATGTCTCTTCTCGAAGGTAGACCCAATACCTGTTCTGAAAAAAAGTCTCTATACTCTCTTAATATGGGGTGGTCCTCTAGGTTCAGTTTATCATCCTCAACATATTCCAACACTTGTATTGCATATATAGGACATCCCTTTCTGCAATACTTTTTCATTTGAAGGGTTGATATTTGTCTCACTGAGACATGTTTCTGAATCCCTTGTAGGGTCATCTTTCCCCTTCTTAATTTACACATTCTAAAGTTTTATGGTAACAGTATATCTTAGTCTTATAAGAATCCAACCAATCCATACCAATCAACAAGTCCTAAGATCTTAGAGGAAGTATGTTAAGAGTTGCTTGGGTGGGCAACCCATCCATGATGAATTGGCAAGATGGTAAGACTTTTATTACTTTTCTTTTGGTTCCAGTGGCTAGTTGTACCAACCATAGATTAACATGTCTAACTGGTTGCAGTTTACACTTATTAACAGTCTGAGGGGCCACATAACTAAAATTAGAACTAGGGTCAATTAAAATAGAAACTAGACGATTGGCGATCATACCTTCCATCTCCACCATTAAAGCTTGGTGGTCGGCTTGTTTATTATCCAAAGATGCATAAATCTATGGCATGCTCCTAGACACATCATTGACTGTGATAGCTTCTTGGATGTTGTAGATTCTCCTATTGTTCTGCTATCTGTGTGGGCAATCACTCAACATATTTTCTTCTCCGCAACCCCAACATTTCAAGGGTTCTCTCTTTGGGTTATCAGTCTTTCTTGGGGCTGATCCAAAAGGTTTATTTCCACTCTAGGAGGGGAAATTATGCTGGTGCAGCCTTCGGGCAGGAAGTCTTATCCTTGAAATCTTCCTATAGTTCTTAAATCGTGAGGATTTAAACCCCTTCTTCTTGAACCCCGAACTACTCTTATTCTTCCATTCCCCGCGAGGTTTTGTCTGACGATCGAACTATTCAT
The DNA here is from genome assembly GCA_000966675.3 of Picea glauca. NCBI lineage: Eukaryota > Viridiplantae > Streptophyta > Pinopsida > Pinales > Pinaceae > Picea > Picea glauca. Next base: position 66,067 of record JZKD02S1614663.1, on the reverse strand, counting down.
AAAAATACCTTTCCTTATGGATAGTGTCTTCTAAGGTATTTGTCTCGTCAAACGCAATCCTGATCTGGCAGGTCTAAGGTAACCCACCGATAAATCGTTGGACTTTTACCTTTTCATCTTTTATGTAGGGTACATACCTCAACAACTCAAGGAATTTATTGATATATTCGTCTATGCTGAGTTGTCCTAGCTTGAGTTCATAGAAATGCTTAGTCTTCCTGTCGAAGTATTTCTCTGACAGATACTTCTTCTTGAAGTGTTTCACAAACTGTTTCCATGATAAGTCCTTTTCATGGATTCCTTTCACGTTCTTAAGATATTCCCACCAAATGGAATCCTTTCCATTAAGGTTGAAGATGGTTATTCGATCCTTCAAATTTTCAGAATAGTCATAAACTCTGAAGTACTTCTTTAAACCAAGAAGCCAAGCTTATGCCTCTTCACCTTTCTCAATCTCTCCATTGAAAGAGGGTGGTTTGTCTTTCTTGAACTCTTTAGGTTCATGACTTTTGGAATGCTTTCACTTCTTTCCTTTCCTCTGAGAATGTGAGCCAGTTTTGCTACTAGAAGATCCCTTGGAGTTTCCCGTTCCCTTTCCAGAGGAATATCTCGATGAGTGTCCCCTACCTCTAGTTTGGGCCTTCCTCAATGTAGTTCTCCCTGTGTGGCCACTTATGGGACCATGTTTTCGTATTTCAGGTGGACTTTGACTTATCTCTGTATGTCATCGGTCCACATGGATGGTCGCAGGTCCATGCTGCAGCTGCCTCTATATATCAGATAAGCTCTCCAACAAACCTGCATTGATTTCCATTTGTTTCTCTTGTACCTTTATCAATCTCTCATTGTCATCCTTGCAACTTTGTAATTCGACCATAAGGCTCCTTACAATTTCATCTAGATCTGGAGGGGTCTCCACTGCCCTCCTCTCATGAGACTCTTCATCTCTATTGTGGAAGACCTCCCCCACTTCATGGTGCGTCACCATCCTTTATGCTTGTGATTTCCCATGATTCACTAACTACTAGAGTGCTAACAAAACACTTACTGATAGCCAACATTCTATTAGTTTATGAACAACATACAATTCAAATTTCTTAAATACACACACACAATAGAAAGTTTTATTCTTTCCCTCAATAAAAGTTTAGCCAGAATATTTAGGGAAGTAGTAAGATAATATGTCACCCTTAAAATTTACTTTAAACATGATTTTTAAATGACTCATCCCTGAGCCCAAGAAGGCCAATTGTTATAACCATGCTCTGATACCAATTTGTAACACACCCATGGTGGGGGTGCCAAAATTTTGTTCTCCTTAAGTAATCAAATCCTTCATTCAGGGTCTCTATCACATTCTGCTCATCTAGAGCTTTACAACCATGGTCTCCATGCTCAAAACCGAGCGCATAACTGACAGATATACCTCTCGCAAGCTCCTTGGGTGTTCATTGATCGGGGCCACATGGCTTAAATATGGATCCAACTCAATATGATTCATCCTGAGTTCTCCGATATCCCGGAGCTTCCAACATTCCTAAATCTATGGTGGAGATCCATCCACCAACCAATCCAACAACTGGGATTGATCCTCGGCTAATTCAATGGCTAGCGGGGAATTCAACATTCGACCTTCAGATTTGAATTCCATGCCTATCCCCTTCCATCTGTATACAATCGCATATGACCCCGGGCTCTGACCAGACACCAAGACAACATGCCCATATTTTGGTGCTTCAGAGCTTCGAGCTCCGGACGTTTTCAACTTATGACACCACAAATTTATTGAACTACCGAATTGGTGAATTTTGGGTATGCCACGGGGATTAGCGGTCCCCATTCTCTAACAATATCAATGACCCATGATTACTTTGGGCCTCTGGGATTTTGGAAAATTCCAAAACACCTCTCCTTAAGTCTTCCAGAGTGCCAAGTCTCTGGACTTCACGATCTTACTCCATGCATCCGTAGAACATCAACGACTCTGATTTACTTCAGGGATTCATGCTTCGGTAAATTCCAAAGTACTCACAAATGCAAAGCTCTGAAGCCCAATCCTTCCAAAGTGTCATATCTTCTAACACGTGCCCTCCTCTATTCAATGGTCACGATGGACTCCGAAGCTTCGACCTTCGGGAGTTCTCCATCCATGTGACCCCACTTTCTTCGAAGTAGTTATCCTCTGAAACTAAGGATCTATTGACACCTCTCCTCTACTGATAGACACCTCCAATGAACTCTAGTGCCCTAGCCTTTAGGATTTCTTTCTCTAACCAACTCCTCTTTTCTCCCGGAGTGACTTTTCTCCAAAGTGGCAGATCTTCTGCCACGCGTCCTTTTCCAACGGACGGTTGGGATGACTTCGGGACTCTGGCCTTTAGGAATCCTCGTTCCTTAACACTTCGATTCTCCTGGAGTTGGTCAATGCTGGGATTACCATAGCATGGATCTGATGGTCTGAGGGTATCCACGTAACCCCAGAGATCTACAGCTCATAACTTCCACTCAAGGGTCCCTTGGGTCCCGTTGTTAGGCAACTTCAAGAGGGACACCTGGAAACCCTGCCACTCGACACATGGGATCCCACATGATATCAATGTTAATACTCATGTCCACATGATTGAACAGTAGTGAGGGATCCTGAAGGATCCTTAGATCCATGGTCCACAGTGATTGCGGGGCCCGAACGTGCTTGCTCTTTATTGGAGTGCTCAATCTCCGCAATTAGAAAATTACTCACCCAACTCAGTCTAATCGTGGTCATTGATCCTCCATCCCAACGAGATCAAAGGCGTTGGTGAACTGCAGACCATGAACTAGCATGTCCACTAATTTCACCTTTGCGCTCCACAATGATTCCCCACCATTGATCTCCTTTCATGGATTGACGGTTCACATCAATTTCGGGGTCCAATGTCCACAATTTGGGAAGTGGACTCCCAAATCTATCTAATCATGGTCATTTATCTTCCATATCCAACGAGATCAATGACATTGGTTGATTGCAGGCCGTGAACTAGCACGTCTGCTAATTTCACCTCCACGCTCCACAATGATTTCCAACCATCGATCTAATCGAGCAACTAGTGTTTGATTTGTTAACTATAGTGGGTCTTTGAGTCGTTCTAACGACAGAGATAGATTTTCCTCCCAATGAACGGTTCTCATTCATCTCCTCAGTTAGGTTCTTGATTAATCTATGTCTCTTGTTATTTAGGGAGTTTGGGTAATTTTGACTATTGTGAAGTTTGACATTCCAAATGTCGAACTCCCGAAACTCCAAAACCATTTTGAACTGGTTCCTTTCAGGATTAGCGCAAGGTTCCTAGACCCTAGTCACATGGACCTTCATATGAATCTTGGGCTATGCACTCTACTCTTAGTCGGGTTTTAGGTAAGGCCATGGGCATGATTTCAAGGTCTCTCAGACTACTAGCTTGAAGGAAACGTCTTTCTAGTTCACAAAACCTTAAGTTCTGAAACTAGGTGGTGTAAACTCGTGAGGTTACTAAGACGGTAGCAGTGCCAAGAGGCTTGATCCGATTCTAGAGCTATGAGGTAGCTTCCTGAGGAAAACACCTTTGAGAGTTAAACTGGAGCATATGGGAAAAGAAAAAGCACAAGTCCTCAAGGGAACCAACGTATAAACATAATTTAACCTTTTCAATGCAGAACCATTTACAGATAAGTAAATACATGCAAGCAACTATTAATTCCCAATTGAATGCATAAAGTATGGAAACACTTATCAGAACCAGATAACATGAAGCGACCGCTAGAAAGAGTGCCCATTTCCACCCAACCATAGGTTCAGTCACTCCTAACAGATTTACCACTAGCCACCCCGAGCTAGACCATAATTATTTTAGATTGAATATCTTCTTCTGGCTCATAAATAGATAGGGACGAAGGTTACTCTCCTTCTCCCATCTTAGTCTCTATTTCCCGTGATCTTAACACACTCTTTTCACAATTCTTCCTCGAATCCTAGAGCTTCCGCTCTCATCTCTGGACTCATCATAGATTTCCTCCCTAACCTCCCACACTTTCCTTTCTTTCCTTTCACAACAATATTGTGTGTGGCCTAAATTCCTAGTCTGTGGTCAGGTCTGGAAGCCTTACAAATGGGTGGTCTTCCCCATCCCCTCATTAACTCTCAAGGAGGTATTCCCACCTACCATCCTGACTATAATTCATTCCTGGGTCAGAGGGTTGTTCTGAACCTGAGAAATTAAATCCATCAAAGTACTGGTTCGGTGGAGGTTAACACAACCATTCCTGGTCCCCTCCACCATCTTTTCATAGAATTCGTGGTCTCTCTTAGCACATTCCCTTTCCAACAGTCATGCAACACGTATCCATTTTGTATTAAAATAATAGAATTTACATTCATCGACCTTTTATACAAAGGTCCATCAAATCAAACATTCACACCTTTGAGTTTTCCATAGTTTCTTGGATAATATATTTATACTTACAAACTTTGGGAAACAGGGTGCTACAATAATGCCTTAAAAAAGATAAAGTAAATAACAAATTTTTCGAGATCAAGATCCACACACAAAAAATAAAAACTAGATTCCATAATATTGACCTCTGCAAATTCAATAATAGGGAAGTTTGGTTGATGGATCCAAATATCACGCACTTCATGTAACTGGGGGGCATGTGGGGTGCCTGTGAGAAAAACTATTGTTTTGATGAAGATTTGCATATATTTCTACATGTGACAGTAATTGTGTGATAGTATTTAGAATGAACACTGGAGGATGGTAATATAATCTCCTGTAAATCTTGGTTTAATGCATTTTAATGGGAGATGTCTGCAAGCTTTTCGCTCATTAATGCCAATCTTTTCGAACCTCTATGGTGAATTGTCACTAATAAAAGCGTAATCAATTTTCATTGGGAAAGTGTGTGAAGGTGGCAGGGAAATTGACTAAGTATGAAAAGGCAGGGTGGTCAGACGGACCTAGATAGACTCATCGTAGGTAGAGTGAAGCTTGCGAGTTTGAGGAGTCCGGGGTCTAATTGTAGATAGCGGAAGTTTTGGGTGCAAGATGTATATCATGAAATAGGGGGCATGAGAGTTCGATAGTACCAATCTGGGAACTGGCGGCCATAAACATTAACTATGGGAAAAACATTGTCATCTATGTAATATACCTAGAGCTCGACAAAAGCAAGTTCAAGTTAAAAGAAATTTGTTTATATTTACTTAAACACTGTTCATATTATTTTATTTTATTAGTATTTTTTGTGGACCAAATGCAAACAATGTTCAAATTTGAAGGGCGGATTAACATTTTCATATGCAAGCATACTCTCAAATATGCCAAGCTATAATATATGCACAATACTAAAGAGGGGCATCATGTCAACACCTTTGTAGATGAAAGTGGGCTAGCACAATATTGCATTCTTGCTACGATGATGCCTTAAAATAACTAAAATAACCAACAATTTTTTTCCAATTCAAGATTGACAAAAAAACACTCATTAGATTCCATAATATTCTCCCATGAATGCATTTTGATGGGAGATGTCCTCGAGATTTCCGCTTATTAATGGAAATATTTTCGAACATATGTGGTGATTTGTCACTAGTAAAAGAATAATTAATGTGCATTGGGAAGGGGCAAAGGTGGCGGGGATGGAGGGGAGAGAAAAATGCTTTGATACTTTTGTGAACTTGGGAGTCTATGAACCCGTGAAAATTTGAAGAATTGACTAAGTATGGAAAGGCAGGGAGGTCAAACAGAGTCATCGTAGGTAGAGTGAGGCTTGAGAATTCGAGTAGTCTATGGGCAAATTATAGATCACCCAAGTTTTGGGTGCAATATGTATACTCCTAACACGGGGCATGAGAGTTCGATAATGCCTACCCAAGAACCTGCGGCCATAAAATTGGCTAATTAAGGAAACAAATGATTGTTGGTTAGACTCGTGATGTCAAGATATAGATGGATATAGAATTTCTCATTCCACCACCTGGGAACCCGCGAGCATAGAAATGAGACCAAGTATAGAAGAGGAGAAAGAAAGGGAGCAAAGAAATTTATGCCTCACACAACAACACTTAGTCTGATAATTATCAAGTGATAGAAACACATCAACTATGGGAAAACATTATGAGGCATGAAATATAGCTGGAGCTCAACAGACCCTGGTTGAAGTCCAAAGAGATGTTGTTTATATCTATTTCAACAAGCTTGTAGCTAGAGTGAGGCTTGCGAATTTGAGGAGCTCGGGGTCGAATTGTAGATCACCAAAGTTTTGGCTACAAGATGTATACCCCAAACACGGGGCATGAGAGTTCAATAAGGCCTAGTTGGGAACCCGCAGGTGTAAAATTGGCTAAGTATGGAAACAAACAATGGTCGGTCAGACTCGTGATGTGAACATATATATGGATATATAATTTCTAACTTCGCAACCCCGAGAACCCACGAGCATATATATGCAAGTAGGTATAGAACCAAAAACGGATAATAGAGGGGAAGAAGAAAAGGGAAAAATAGGAAAGTATAGAAGAAGAAAAAGAAAGGGAGCAAAGAACTTTATAAGTCACACAACAACACTTGGTCTTAATTATGGAAAGGCAGGGTGGTTAGACAGATTTATCGTAGGTAGAGTGAGGCTGGCGAGTTCGAGGAGTCTGGGGTCAAATTGTAGATCATCGAAGTTTTGGGTGCAAGATGTATACCCGAACACAGGGCATGAGAGTTCGATAGCGCCTACGNTTGAAGTGAATTTTGTGTCTTTGTCGAATATAATCTCTCTAGGCATGCCATGTAGTATGAATATCTCCTTCATGAAGAAGTTGGCAATATCTATTTCCTTGCAAGTCGACTTGACAGGAATGAAGTTAGCAGACTTATTCAATTTGTCCACCACTACCATGATGGCATCATTTTGCTTAGTCGATATTGGTAATCCGATGATGAAATCCATGGAAATGGTTTCCCAGTTCCATTATGGAATTGGTAGAGGCTGTAACAACCCTTCCGGGTGTCGGTGTTCTTCCTTAAATTGTTGGCATTCTAGGCACTTAGCTAGATAGTCGACTATGTCCTTTTTTCAGTCCAGGCCAATAGAATTGTTTCCTAGTGGTCGTGATCATTTTTTGATATCCTGAGTGACTAGTATATGGTCTCTTGTGTAGTTCATCCATTATGAACCTCTTCAAGTTGTCACAACTTAGAATATACAATCTATTTCTATAGGTCAGCATGCCTTCATCGATCATCTGATACCCTTCATACTTTATCCCTGTAGGCTCTTGACTTAGGTATCAGGTCACGATCTTGAAGAATGCATATGTTTCTTGTGCATTCCCGATTCCTTCTCTGACATCTGTTTCACAGGTGCTTACTGCTTCCAGGTGAATTTTTTTCACACTTCTACTAAGGGCGTCGACTACCCTATTTTCCTTCCCTTTGATGTGTTTGATTTCAAAGTCAAACTCACTAAGGAGAGCCTTCAACCTAGCTTGTCTAGCATTGAGTTTTGGTTGATCAAACATGTGCCTCAACCCACAGTGGTCTGTCATAAGTACAAATCTCCTACCTAGAAGGTAATCCCTCCACATTTTTAAAGCATGTAGTATGGCAACCAACTCTAGATCATGGGTCGCATAATTGATTTCATGCTCATTCAATTTCCTGGACGAGTAGAAAATTGCACGTCCCTCTTGCATAAGGAATCCTCCGAGTCCTTCCTTGCAGGCATCTCTACACATGAGGAAGTCATTTTCAGGGTCTGCAATCTTCAACATGGGTGCATGGGTCAGGAGGTATTTCAGTTCCTGAAATCTTTCTTCACATTTTGATGTTCAAGTGAATTTAACCCCCTTCTTCTGGAGGGTAGTGATTGGAAAACCAATCTTGGAAAACCCTTTATGAACCTTCTATAATATCCTGCTAAGCACATAAAGAATCTAATATCAGATACATATTTTGGGGTAGGTCATTCCATAATAGATATGATCTTGTCAGGGTCTACTGCTGCCCCTTCTTCAGAAATGACATGGCCCAAGTATCACTTGCTTCTAGAAAAAGTCACACTTGCTAATCTTAGTGTAGATTTGATGTTATCTTAGTACTTGAAGTACAAGTCTAACATGTTCTTCATGCTCTTCTCTATTCTTGGAGTATATTAATATATCATCAATGAAAACCAATACAAATATGTCTAGGAATTTGTTGAGTACATTGTTCATCAAGCACATAAAAGTGACGGGAGCTTTGGTTAGTCCAAATGGAACCACCACAAATTCATAGTGACCATACCTTGTCCTAAAGGCCATTTTGTGGATGTCTTCATCCTTGATTCAAACTTGATGGTATCCATACCTCAAGTCAATATTTGAGAAAATGGAAGCACCCCCTAATTGGTCGAACAAGTCATCTATTCTTGGTAAGGGGTACTTGTTATTTATGGTTGTCTTATTGAGTTGTCTATAACCCATGCACAATTGGAGCGTGCCATATTTATTTTTCACAAAAAAGGTTGGTGCTCCCCATGGAGACACACTGGGCCAGATGTAACCTTTTTCCATCATTTATTTTAGATTTATCTTGAGCTCAAATAGCTCGAGTGTACTCATCCTATAGGGTGTCCTAGACACTAGTACTTCTCCTGGTGCAAGTTCTATCGAGAAGTCAATGTCTCTTCTTGAAGGTAGACCCAATACCTGTTCTGAAAACAAGTCTCTATACTCTCTTAATATGGGGTGGTCCTCTAGGTTCAGTTTATCATCCTCAACATATTCCAACACTTGTATTGCATATATAGGACATCCCTTTCTGCAATACTTTTTCATTTGAAGGGTTGATATTTGTCTCACTGAGACATGTTTCTGAATCCCTTGTAGGGTCATCTTTCCCCTTCTTAATTTACACATTCTAAAGTTTTATGGTAACAGTATATCTTAGTCTTATAAGAATCCAACCAATCCATACCAATCAACAAGTCCTAAGATCTTAGAGGAAGTATGTTAAGAGTTGCTTGGGTGGGCAACCCATCCATGATGAATTGGCAAGATGGTAAGACTTTTATTACTTTTCTTTTGGTTCCAGTGGCTAGTTGTACCAACCATAGATTAACATGTCTAACTGGTTGCAGTTTACACTTATTAACAGTCTGAGGGGCCACATAACTAAAATTAGAACTAGGGTCAATTAAAATAGAAACTAGACGATTGGCGATCATACCTTCCATCTCCACCATTAAAGCTTGGTGGTCGGCTTGTTTATTATCCAAAGATGCATAAATCTATGGCATGCTCCTAGACACATCATTGACTGTGATAGCTTCTTGGATGTTGTAGATTCTCCTATTGTTCTGCTATCTGTGTGGGCAATCACTCAACATATTTTCTTCTCCGCAACCCCAACATTTCAAGGGTTCTCTCTTTGGGTTATCAGTCTTTCTTGGGGCTGATCCAAAAGGTTTATTTCCACTCTAGGAGGGGAAATTATGCTGGTGCAGCCTTCGGGCAGGAAGTCTTATCCTTGAAATCTTCCTATAGTTCTTAAATCGTGAGGATTTAAACCCCTTCTTCTTGAACCCCGAACTACTCTTATTCTTCCATTCCCCGCGAGGTTTTGTCTGACGATCGAACTATTCATAAAAATACCTTTCCTTATGGATAGTGTCTTCTAAGGTATTTGTCTCGTCAAACGCAATCCTGATCTGGCAGGTCTAAGGTAACCCACCGATAAATCGTTGGACTTTTACCTTTTCATCTTTTATGTAGGGTACATACCTCAACAACTCAAGGAATTTATTGATATATTCGTCTATGCTGAGTTGTCCTAGCTTGAGTTCATAGAAATGCTTAGTCTTCCTGTCGAAGTATTTCTCTGACAGATACTTCTTCTTGAAGTGTTTCACAAACTGTTTCCATGATAAGTCCTTTTCATGGATTCCTTTCACGTTCTTAAGATATTCCCACCAAATGGAATCCTTTCCATTAAGGTTGAAGATGGTTATTCGATCCTTCAAATTTTCAGAATAGTCATAAACTCTGAAGTACTTCTTTAAACCAAGAAGCCAAGCTTATGCCTCTTCACCTTTCTCAATCTCTCCATTGAAAGAGGGTGGTTTGTCTTTCTTGAACTCTTTAGGTTCATGACTTTTGGAATGCTTTCACTTCTTTCCTTTCCTCTGAGAATGTGAGCCAGTTTTGCTACTAGAAGATCCCTTGGAGTTTCCCGTTCCCTTTCCAGAGGAATATCTCGATGAGTGTCCCCTACCTCTAGTTTGGGCCTTCCTCAATGTAGTTCTCCCTGTGTGGCCACTTATGGGACCATGTTTTCGTATTTCAGGTGGACTTTGACTTATCTCTGTATGTCATCGGTCCACATGGATGGTCGCAGGTCCATGCTGCAGCTGCCTCTATATATCAGATAAGCTCTCCAACAAACCTGCATTGATTTCCATTTGTTTCTCTTGTACCTTTATCAATCTCTCATTGTCATCCTTGCAACTTTGTAATTCGACCATAAGGCTCCTTACAATTTCATCTAGATCTGGAGGGGTCTCCACTGCCCTCCTCTCATGAGACTCTTCATCTCTATTGTGGAAGACCTCCCCCACTTCATGGTGCGTCACCATCCTTTATGCTTGTGATTTCCCATGATTCACTAACTACTAGAGTGCTAACAAAACACTTACTGATAGCCAACATTCTATTAGTTTATGAACAACATACAATTCAAATTTCTTAAATACACACACACAATAGAAAGTTTTATTCTTTCCCTCAATAAAAGTTTAGCCAGAATATTTAGGGAAGTAGTAAGATAATATGTCACCCTTAAAATTTACTTTAAACATGATTTTTAAATGACTCATCCCTGAGCCCAAGAAGGCCAATTGTTATAACCATGCTCTGATACCAATTTGTAACACACCCATGGTGGGGGTGCCAAAATTTTGTTCTCCTTAAGTAATCAAATCCTTCATTCAGGGTCTCTATCACATTCTGCTCATCTAGAGCTTTACAACCATGGTCTCCATGCTCAAAACCGAGCGCATAACTGACAGATATACCTCTCGCAAGCTCCTTGGGTGTTCATTGATCGGGGCCACATGGCTTAAATATGGATCCAACTCAATATGATTCATCCTGAGTTCTCCGATATCCCGGAGCTTCCAACATTCCTAAATCTATGGTGGAGATCCATCCACCAACCAATCCAACAACTGGGATTGATCCTCGGCTAATTCAATGGCTAGCGGGGAATTCAACATTCGACCTTCAGATTTGAATTCCATGCCTATCCCCTTCCATCTGTATACAATCGCATATGACCCCGGGCTCTGACCAGACACCAAGACAACATGCCCATATTTTGGTGCTTCAGAGCTTCGAGCTCCGGACGTTTTCAACTTATGACACCACAAATTTATTGAACTACCGAATTGGTGAATTTTGGGTATGCCACGGGGATTAGCGGTCCCCATTCTCTAACAATATCAATGACCCATGATTACTTTGGGCCTCTGGGATTTTGGAAAATTCCAAAACACCTCTCCTTAAGTCTTCCAGAGTGCCAAGTCTCTGGACTTCACGATCTTACTCCATGCATCCGTAGAACATCAACGACTCTGATTTACTTCAGGGATTCATGCTTCGGTAAATTCCAAAGTACTCACAAATGCAAAGCTCTGAAGCCCAATCCTTCCAAAGTGTCATATCTTCTAACACGTGCCCTCCTCTATTCAATGGTCACGATGGACTCCGAAGCTTCGACCTTCGGGAGTTCTCCATCCATGTGACCCCACTTTCTTCGAAGTAGTTATCCTCTGAAACTAAGGATCTATTGACACCTCTCCTCTACTGATAGACACCTCCAATGAACTCTAGTGCCCTAGCCTTTAGGATTTCTTTCTCTAACCAACTCCTCTTTTCTCCCGGAGTGACTTTTCTCCAAAGTGGCAGATCTTCTGCCACGCGTCCTTTTCCAACGGACGGTTGGGATGACTTCGGGACTCTGGCCTTTAGGAATCCTCGTTCCTTAACACTTCGATTCTCCTGGAGTTGGTCAATGCTGGGATTACCATAGCATGGATCTGATGGTCTGAGGGTATCCACGTAACCCCAGAGATCTACAGCTCATAACTTCCACTCAAGGGTCCCTTGGGTCCCGTTGTTAGGCAACTTCAAGAGGGACACCTGGAAACCCTGCCACTCGACACATGGGATCCCACATGATATCAATGTTAATACTCATGTCCACATGATTGAACAGTAGTGAGGGATCCTGAAGGATCCTTAGATCCATGGTCCACAGTGATTGCGGGGCCCGAACGTGCTTGCTCTTTATTGGAGTGCTCAATCTCCGCAATTAGAAAATTACTCACCCAACTCAGTCTAATCGTGGTCATTGATCCTCCATCCCAACGAGATCAAAGGCGTTGGTGAACTGCAGACCATGAACTAGCATGTCCACTAATTTCACCTTTGCGCTCCACAATGATTCCCCACCATTGATCTCCTTTCATGGATTGACGGTTCACATCAATTTCGGGGTCCAATGTCCACAATTTGGGAAGTGGACTCCCAAATCTATCTAATCATGGTCATTTATCTTCCATATCCAACGAGATCAATGACATTGGTTGATTGCAGGCCGTGAACTAGCACGTCTGCTAATTTCACCTCCACGCTCCACAATGATTTCCAACCATCGATCTAATCGAGCAACTAGTGTTTGATTTGTTAACTATAGTGGGTCTTTGAGTCGTTCTAACGACAGAGATAGATTTTCCTCCCAATGAACGGTTCTCATTCATCTCCTCAGTTAGGTTCTTGATTAATCTATGTCTCTTGTTATTTAGGGAGTTTGGGTAATTTTGACTATTGTGAAGTTTGACATTCCAAATGTCGAACTCCCGAAACTCCAAAACCATTTTGAACTGGTTCCTTTCAGGATTAGCGCAAGGTTCCTAGACCCTAGTCACATGGACCTTCATATGAATCTTGGGCTATGCACTCTACTCTTAGTCGGGTTTTAGGTAAGGCCATGGGCATGATTTCAAGGTCTCTCAGACTACTAGCTTGAAGGAAACGTCTTTCTAGTTCACAAAACCTTAAGTTCTGAAACTAGGTGGTGTAAACTCGTGAGGTTACTAAGACGGTAGCAGTGCCAAGAGGCTTGATCCGATTCTAGAGCTATGAGGTAGCTTCCTGAGGAAAACACCTTTGAGAGTTAAACTGGAGCATATGGGAAAAGAAAAAGCACAAGTCCTCAAGGGAACCAACGTATAAACATAATTTAACCTTTTCAATGCAGAACCATTTACAGATAAGTAAATACATGCAAGCAACTATTAATTCCCAATTGAATGCATAAAGTATGGAAACACTTATCAGAACCAGATAACATGAAGCGACCGCTAGAAAGAGTGCCCATTTCCACCCAACCATAGGTTCAGTCACTCCTAACAGATTTACCACTAGCCACCCCGAGCTAGACCATAATTATTTTAGATTGAATATCTTCTTCTGGCTCATAAATAGATAGGGACGAAGGTTACTCTCCTTCTCCCATCTTAGTCTCTATTTCCCGTGATCTTAACACACTCTTTTCACAATTCTTCCTCGAATCCTAGAGCTTCCGCTCTCATCTCTGGACTCATCATAGATTTCCTCCCTAACCTCCCACACTTTCCTTTCTTTCCTTTCACAACAATATTGTGTGTGGCCTAAATTCCTAGTCTGTGGTCAGGTCTGGAAGCCTTACAAATGGGTGGTCTTCCCCATCCCCTCATTAACTCTCAAGGAGGTATTCCCACCTACCATCCTGACTATAATTCATTCCTGGGTCAGAGGGTTGTTCTGAACCTGAGAAATTAAATCCATCAAAGTACTGGTTCGGTGGAGGTTAACACAACCATTCCTGGTCCCCTCCACCATCTTTTCATAGAATTCGTGGTCTCTCTTAGCACATTCCCTTTCCAACAGTCATGCAACACGTATCCATTTTGTATTAAAATAATAGAATTTACATTCATCGACCTTTTATACAAAGGTCCATCAAATCAAACATTCACACCTTTGAGTTTTCCATAGTTTCTTGGATAATATATTTATACTTACAAACTTTGGGAAACAGGGTGCTACAATAATGCCTTAAAAAAGATAAAGTAAATAACAAATTTTTCGAGATCAAGATCCACACACAAAAAATAAAAACTAGATTCCATAATATTGACCTCTGCAAATTCAATAATAGGGAAGTTTGGTTGATGGATCCAAATATCACGCACTTCATGTAACTGGGGGGCATGTGGGGTGCCTGTGAGAAAAACTATTGTTTTGATGAAGATTTGCATATATTTCTACATGTGACAGTAATTGTGTGATAGTATTTAGAATGAACACTGGAGGATGGTAATATAATCTCCTGTAAATCTTGGTTTAATGCATTTTAATGGGAGATGTCTGCAAGCTTTTCGCTCATTAATGCCAATCTTTTCGAACCTCTATGGTGAATTGTCACTAATAAAAGCGTAATCAATTTTCATTGGGAAAGTGTGTGAAGGTGGCAGGGAAATTGACTAAGTATGAAAAGGCAGGGTGGTCAGACGGACCTAGATAGACTCATCGTAGGTAGAGTGAAGCTTGCGAGTTTGAGGAGTCCGGGGTCTAATTGTAGATAGCGGAAGTTTTGGGTGCAAGATGTATATCATGAAATAGGGGGCATGAGAGTTCGATAGTACCAATCTGGGAACTGGCGGCCATAAACATTAACTATGGGAAAAACATTGTCATCTATGTAATATACCTAGAGCTCGACAAAAGCAAGTTCAAGTTAAAAGAAATTTGTTTATATTTACTTAAACACTGTTCATATTATTTTATTTTATTAGTATTTTTTGTGGACCAAATGCAAACAATGTTCAAATTTGAAGGGCGGATTAACATTTTCATATGCAAGCATACTCTCAAATATGCCAAGCTATAATATATGCACAATACTAAAGAGGGGCATCATGTCAACACCTTTGTAGATGAAAGTGGGCTAGCACAATATTGCATTCTTGCTACGATGATGCCTTAAAATAACTAAAATAACCAACAATTTTTTTCCAATTCAAGATTGACAAAAAAACACTCATTAGATTCCATAATATTCTCCCATGAATGCATTTTGATGGGAGATGTCCTCGAGATTTCCGCTTATTAATGGAAATATTTTCGAACATATGTGGTGATTTGTCACTAGTAAAAGAATAATTAATGTGCATTGGGAAGGGGCAAAGGTGGCGGGGATGGAGGGGAGAGAAAAATGCTTTGATACTTTTGTGAACTTGGGAGTCTATGAACCCGTGAAAATTTGAAGAATTGACTAAGTATGGAAAGGCAGGGAGGTCAAACAGAGTCATCGTAGGTAGAGTGAGGCTTGAGAATTCGAGTAGTCTATGGGCAAATTATAGATCACCCAAGTTTTGGGTGCAATATGTATACTCCTAACACGGGGCATGAGAGTTCGATAATGCCTACCCAAGAACCTGCGGCCATAAAATTGGCTAATTAAGGAAACAAATGATTGTTGGTTAGACTCGTGATGTCAAGATATAGATGGATATAGAATTTCTCATTCCACCACCTGGGAACCCGCGAGCATAGAAATGAGACCAAGTATAGAAGAGGAGAAAGAAAGGGAGCAAAGAAATTTATGCCTCACACAACAACACTTAGTCTGATAATTATCAAGTGATAGAAACACATCAACTATGGGAAAACATTATGAGGCATGAAATATAGCTGGAGCTCAACAGACCCTGGTTGAAGTCCAAAGAGATGTTGTTTATATCTATTTCAACAAGCTTGTAGCTAGAGTGAGGCTTGCGAATTTGAGGAGCTCGGGGTCGAATTGTAGATCACCAAAGTTTTGGCTACAAGATGTATACCCCAAACACGGGGCATGAGAGTTCAATAAGGCCTAGTTGGGAACCCGCAGGTGTAAAATTGGCTAAGTATGGAAACAAACAATGGTCGGTCAGACTCGTGATGTGAACATATATATGGATATATAATTTCTAACTTCGCAACCCCGAGAACCCACGAGCATATATATGCAAGTAGGTATAGAACCAAAAACGGATAATAGAGGGGAAGAAGAAAAGGGAAAAATAGGAAAGTATAGAAGAAGAAAAAGAAAGGGAGCAAAGAACTTTATAAGTCACACAACAACACTTGGTCTTAATTATGGAAAGGCAGGGTGGTTAGACAGATTTATCGTAGGTAGAGTGAGGCTGGCGAGTTCGAGGAGTCTGGGGTCAAATTGTAGATCATCGAAGTTTTGGGTGCAAGATGTATACCCGAACACAGGGCATGAGAGTTCGATAGCGCCTACGCGGGAACCCACAGCCATACAATTGGCTAAGTATGGAAACAAATGGTGGTCGACTAGACTCGTGATGTGAATATATAAATGGATATAGAATTTCTCACTCCGCCACCCCGGGAACCCGCGAGCATAGATATGCGACTAAGTATAGAACCAGAAACGGATAATAGTGGGAAAGAAGAAAAGGGAAGAACAGGTAATTATAGAAGAGGAAAAAGAAAGGGAGAAAAGAACTGTATTCCTCACACAACAACACTTAGTCTGATAATTATCAAGCAATAGAAACACATCAACTATGGGAAAAAAATTCTCAGCCATGGAATATAACTGGAGCTCAACAAACCCTAGTTCAAGATAAAAGAGATGTTGTTTATATCTATCTCAACAAGCAATACAAAAAATATATGACTTGGCATACTTATATGCAAGCATTTAGACAGATTCATCATAGGTAGAGTGAGGCTTGGCAGTTCAAAGAGTCCGGGGTCAAATTGTAGGCTTTGTGTGCAATATGTATACCTCGAACATGGGGCATGAGAGTTCGATGGTTCCTACGTGGGAACTCACGTTCATAAAATTGGATAAGTATGAAAACGAACGATGGTCGGTTGGAATCGTGATGTGAAGATATAGATGGATATAGAACTTCTCAGTCCGCCACCCCGGGAACCCGCGAGCATAGATATGCGACTAAGTATAGAACCATAAACGGATAATAGAGGGGAAGAAGAAAAGGGAAAAATGGGTAATAGAGGAGAAGAATAAAAGAGAAAAATGGGTAAGTATAGAAGAGGAAAAATAAAGGGAGCAAAGAACTGTATGCCTCACACAACAACACTTAGTCCGATAATTATCAAGTGATAGAAACACATCAACTATGGGAAAACAATTCTTAGTCATGAAATATAGCTGGAGCTCAACAGACCCCGGTTCAAGTTAAAAGAGATTTTGTTTATATCTATTTCAACAAGAAATAGAAAAACTATATGACTTGACATTCTTACATGCAAGCATATTCTAAAATATGACAAGCTTCAAGATATGCACAAATTGGACAACGTATGCATACCTCCTAGTCTCTGGAACTTGTACCATGATGGAGGTTTCACTTTTACTTGTCAATAGTTCTTGTGAACTAAAAAACATGTGGTGTAAACGACATAAACATATTTACCATGGCATAGCATAATAAATAATTGTGGATATTTGTTTCGTAAACATAGCAAGAGTGTAATATATGAATCCTTAACTTCAACATTGTCGTTGTACTGATGTTTGCAATGGTTCACTGCTCATGCCCATGTCACTTCTGAAATAGTGGCTATGAACATGTGTATATTGTTCATACTGGATATGGATTTGCATTGGGCATACACATTGTATTTGCTAGCGCACCACTGTAGCCATACCTTTTGGAAGATTGTACTCCATCTTTCTCAGTTGTGGCACATAAGGCTCCATCTTCGTGTTCAATTAGTCTATTCTTTTTTCAATGTAGCAATACAGAGAATACAATGGACATGAAGGCAAGTTTCTATGTAGGAACACATGAAAAAAATATGGAGTACAAATTTATTTATTTCAAGGTAACGGCACAAAAAATACAATTGACATGAATATAAGTTAACCTACAAGAAGATATGCAGTATCTAAGGAAAAAAAATAGAAGAGATGCAAACCAGTGGAATAAGTATAGACAGAGTAAATGAAAAACAATTGGATATGGAATACAGGTAGAAGTATGCACCTTTGTATGTATTCTTCTACATTTATGGTTAAGAGTTCTTTGCCTTGTCCAGTTTCCTGTTTGTTTCAATGAAAGAAAGTACAAAACAAAATGAACATGAACGTAAGTTGATATGTAAGGAAAAAACAAGGAATATGTACATACAATAAATAAACTAGAATAAAAGG